>LQRL01042021.1:0-10071 GCA_001703475.1 Hydroides elegans
GGGGGGGGGGGGGGGGGGGGGGGGGGGGGGGGCTTGACTTTTTTTGGACAGTGTACTAACATGTGCCATGATTCATGGGAAAAGCATGAATTCATAACTTTATATACTCAACCTCTATGTCACTCATTCTCACGTATCATGATAATTCTCATTATACCATTATTTAACACATATTACTCATATATAAACAACGCCCTTTTCTGAATTAAATCATGCGTAATGGCCTGGGAACATTGGAACATTGTCTTCCAACGTATTCCTAGTGGGAAATCAATACAGTTAGAGTTAAGGTAACCTTTTGAGTTTCCGATAAGGATTACAGTGGAAAATACAGTTGGTTTGGAGGAAACAGTTCGGAGAAAGCTTCCCGTGTGACTATGCCCTTATGCATTTCACATACAATTGTTATTGTATATGAAAGGTTAGTGACTAAACTTCCGTTGACCGAATCCAGATCCCAGTAAAGAGAGGACGCATTTTTAATGTTTTAGAAATGATGTATACATGTTGCAATTTATGTTAACATTATTAAAAAAAATATTATTGCAATTCAAGTTTCACACTTAATGTAGACAATAACATGCCGATACGTTTTGGCAAGGGTCATACATACATGTACAACATCCCTTTCGGGCCTGAGATCTAAAGTAAGTTTTCATTTGAGCCAATATGAAAGTTGTACGGCCGTCCCTTCACATCCTGAAGTCAAATACATGTCTTGTTCACACCCGACAATTCGACGTCACAGCGATGTCGCTCTGGCGACATTGGACGTCCGGAAAACTTTCATACGGTCTCAAATGAAAACGTCACAACTGGGTTACTCGACGCTAAGCGGCGTAGGTTAAAAAGACATCTAAATGGATGCTCCTGTGCCCCTAAGGGGAAAATATACTTTACACGTTTCGCAAGAGCGCATTGGTAAATAAAACAATCGGCTGACTATGCTATGCCATTTGCTAAAATTATCATTAAAATCAAATCGTCTAAGCGACTAAGGATACTTAAACAAACTACCATATGTAGAAGAAATAAACACAAATACATTACTTCTTTCTTTAAATTTTAATTTGGGTATACAATAATTTTACACGTAACCTTTCACAGTATATTCCAGGGCATCTTTAGGGGTCGGGTAAGCATGATTAGATTACATTTTTTAAAGTTATTTTTGAACCCTTTCAAACGGGCCCAAAGTAGGTCGTCCTCTCGACGTCACGTCCGAATGCGACGTACTATGGACGACCCTTGCCGAGTGGGTTATCACACACATATGTGTAATTTGAAGAACTTATGATAGAGTTATAGACTAAAACGCTTAATTAGAATAACATATTATTTGGTATGTCGTAATGCATGTCTAAGTACATATATAAAACGTGTCTAGAGACGTCAATACTATAATAAAATCCATGTTCAGTTGGTTGTTGTCTTTTGAAAACATGGCGACATACCATCGATTAGTAATTGTTATAAGACAACGTATATTGAAGAAAAAGACCTAATCATCCACATAAATATAGCCAAAAAATGAACTAAATATAAACATGGTATCTTTAGAAAGAAAACATTTCTCTGAATTAGATTAATCAGATAACCGTTTCGTGTAATGAGTTAAACGATTATTTATTCTTGTTTGTGGATATTTTCATCTAGTAGATTATGCGATAAGACAAATATGTTATCTATAAAATCGAAAATAAGATAATAAACGTTGCCAGCACACATTATGAACAATTTATATTGATAAAAAATAAATATATAAATTACAAAATATAGTCACACTTTCTGTGCCTGCGATTTACTGGAAATCTGATCAACCTTTTTGTACGTAAAAAGTAAAATTTTCATACAGTTCCGAAAGGTTACAGAATTGCTAGACTCTATCGGTATTTTCACGAAACATTTTTATGAACCCAGTCAACAAATCATAAAGGATGGTGACTTCAGTGTTTATTATTTCTTAGTGCTCTCTTGTTTCTTTAACCTGTTACCATATAACCTTATGCTCACATTTTATATACAATTATTTATTAGACCGTTCCCCTTATAACAACAGGTTAAATACCAGTGCACTGTATTAATCGCTCTTATCAATAACAATGTATGTGAAGTGCTTCGGTATTTACTGATCGCTTATACATTTCCATCGATCAATGAAAATGACTTAATCAGTAATAAATGAGCTACGGCAATTACATGTATATGTAAGTTGAAATATCTTTTATCATTTTTAAACAAAATTAACCTCTAAGACGCCATTGTTCCCCCTTTCATTTAATGTATTTTATCCAATAACTAAGAAACACAATTTAATTGAATATTAAATATGTTCAATCATGTTTGATTCACGCAAATCTTGTACGGAAAATTCATACTTACTGATAAAGACATCAGCAGTAATTATGCGAAACACTTTCTCCACAGTGATTAAAGGGTTTCTCTCTATTCAGAGCATAATGCTTTATCATTCATAAAAGACCGGATCGCCTTAAGTGGAAAATATGGATTTAGGCAAAAAAGATCTTTTAAGCCTTTATATAGTGAAGGTACTATACGGCAATTTGCTTTTACAGTACGAGCCTATTTATTGAGAAAAATCAGAGCCGGGGACAAAATACACATTATTTGTTGATTATTGGACAAAAATCATATACCACTGATTGAATAGTTTTTTGGTCCTTCACTCCTGAACACGTTCAGTGAGTTAATGTAGT
Organism: Hydroides elegans; assembly: GCA_001703475.1. Taxonomy (NCBI): domain Eukaryota; kingdom Metazoa; phylum Annelida; class Polychaeta; order Sabellida; family Serpulidae; genus Hydroides; species Hydroides elegans. Next base: position 2,718 of record LQRL01042021.1, read on the forward strand.
AATAATGTTTATTTGGGATATTTACTTAAGTATAAGTAAAATAAAGTTAATGGTCTAGACAATGATTCATTATCTTCGCCATGTAAATAGGAAACCACTAAATGAACCACAATAAAAGAGTCAATACAATATATAAAAAAGAGAACTGAATATTTTATAAGCAAGAAATAAGAGAACTATGCGTGTGCTCTTATAACCGTTAGGCTTTGATTGACAAGCAATGTCGGCTTGGAGATAATTGAATTTCGAAAATTGAATTAGTTACAGCTCGGCACTTTTGCATAAGAGTTTAATGAAAGTCTCTTTTATCTGGATACGATAACGGACAAATCACGGATAATTTAAGTGTTGGTGTATATCGTGTACCTTTGCTATGGACTAATGCTTGGGATGCATTACGAAATGGATATGATCAACATATGAAATGTACATATATGAAAAACAAATGAATAACTATCTGGGTTATGGTATGAAAAGTTTGGATATCGAAATATAAGAAATGTAAGACCAAAATATCTACCGGTAAATAAAAGTCATATCTCTAAAGGATAATGATGTGCACAAAACAATCGAAACAAGCTATAATTACATGATATAAATATATATGTAGGTTTTCAAAAGCTATCATTTGATTACCAATAAAAGATATAAATTTTCAAGAAACCCATTCGTATTTAAACTAATCATTTACAAATACTAAACCATGACCTTGGATAGCACTGACCTGAGCGGCGAAAACGTCACGTGGTTAGCCGACGGCTACAAATATGGCGGCGGCCGAACAGGCGCCTTCGGCCAAAATGGCGGATCGACCCCATTTCTGGCCGAAAAGCCCCCTTTACCGTTCACCCAGCCCGTACGCAAACTGGGAAGCGATAACAAGATGGTCAAGGGCGCGCAGACCCCGGATCAAGCGAATTTGCATATGCAGCGCGAAAAGAAGGTATCGGATAGCAAGCGCATGCAGCAATATGCGCATGATAGGTTGATGGAACAGCTGCGGCAACCGCTGCCGGGAGATGAGCACTATACGGAACAGCGGAAGCTGCGTAATAGGCCTCGCAGTGCACCGACTGGGAAAGGGAATCGCACGGGTGGCAAAATGGAACAGCCATCTAAACAAAAACAACAACTAATGTCGCAAACTGAGATTCAGATTAACGGGCAGGCGATCTTTGAAGACGAGGATCATTTGAGTAATTTTATTGACTATAGTGCTTACATGGATACTGTTAGTGATAGACCACAGAGTGCACGACCTCAACAAGAAGTACCACACGTAGTCATACCCGATAGACCAGCAAGTGCCCAGGAAGTACTCTTTTCTCAATACTCGATACTCGACACACCCGCCAGTACTTCGCGAGTGTCGCTCCACCCACATGGTACATCGAACCCAAATCGCCCAAAACCACACCGCCCCAAAAGTGCACCCACTACTCAACGGCAAAACCAACCGAAACAACGTCGTCCAACCAGTGCTCTATCAACCGCTAGCTCACCCACGGCGTCAACGCGACGTCCCCAATCATCGACGTCAACACGACGTCCTCAATCGTCCCGTAGCAGCAGTTACGGCCGCAGCCCCGCCGAGCTACGCAAAAGCTACACGTTCACGACGCGTTCACACAATGACGAACATTACAAACGCCAAACCTACGCATCTCCGTGCCCCGATCGACACTACATGGACAGGCATACGCGCTGTTTCGATAACGCCCATATTCACACGCAACTTAAAAGGCAACAACCGTCAATGGCTTGTCACTGCGGGGACCCCGCCCTCTCGGCAGAAGGGGGCGTGGTCAATGGCGTGTGTAAGGCGGAGCTTGAGGAGAGGCGACGAATCGAAAACGAGTGTCGTGCGTACTACAGGAGATATGTGAATAGTATGCGGCCTAAGTCGGCGCATGCTTATCTGGTTTGTGTTAATTTATGAATTTAATATTAAAATGATAAAGTAATAGGTTGATGTGGCTATATTGAATGAATATGAGATACGAGCTATTGCTTGTAATGAAGGATGGTGATATTGATGTGAGAGTATAGAGTTAGTGCTTTTTAACACATGTTTTAGGAGAATTATACATTGTATATAGATAAGAATAATAGAGTCAGCAGTTCTTATTAATGATTTAGACTGTGCTATCGTTCTCACACAACACACGAGAACTTAACACGTAATATAAAATGATATGGTCCAAGCGCTGGCCAGAAACGGCAAATAGGAAATCCATTTTAGGCAAAGTAGCAATTTATCAAAACCAAAAACACATTGCTTCGTACATGTGCCCAATGTCACATTATTTCATATGAACAATATGTTTAATTAACTAAGATTAGCCATTTATTAGACGGATAGGTAATGACCCTAATTAAAAAAGAATTAATTGGAGATCCTTTTATGATAACGATAAAACATATGGATTTCGCGATAACCTCTAATAATCAATTATTCATCAATCATAATTCACGTATTTTATAATCATCGGATCCTTCATCCCTACATTGAGTGTTTCAACTTAAAGATTGATGGTAATATCGTAAACCGAGAAAACCTGAACTTACTATTCGGTAGGATCTATCACATACAGATAGTTAAAATCAAAATTGAGAGAAAGAGATTGTTTTTTTTTCTTATAATATAACCATCTAAAATTGCGCAAAAAGTTTAGTTTGACCGGGCTTTTAAGCTAGATAGACTCTATAACCGAAAGCATACTTTTGTTTGCATTCTAAATATTCTCGCTAAATGTATGATAAACAACTTTAATGTTTATATTTATGCACTGATTGGATCATTTTATATAAATCAGACGTCATTGCTAAACAATACGTTAAGAAAACATTTCCATTCTATATGAGACCAACAATTTATCTATGAGCAAATTAATAAGTTTTGAACCTTAATCGCCAAAGCTAACATTTATAAGTATTTAACAATAAATAATTATTTTTAAAAGGTAGCTCCTTGAGATACATAATGGCTCATTAACTTTCTGCAAAAAATAAAGAAGACAAATAAACAACAGTATTGGCCCATGGTTCGTAACTAGAAGGGCACCCCACGACATGTATTTTTTTAAAGTGTTAAAATCGACTAAGATCAACATAACAATTGCGAAAAACGACAAAAATAATGGAATTTGATCATTTCATTTTTGCAAAAAGGTCTTCCTTTTAATCAAGTCAGCTGGGATTTTTCTCCTTATCTAGCCAGCTTGGAACAGAAAAGGAACACCTTTTGCGAAAATTGAAAGGTTGAATGTAACCAAATTTCTTATCTTGCAAATGAACGTTTATTATACAATTGCAAGCAAGTTCAAACAAGTTCGAAGCAGTTATTTTCACTACTAATTGTGAAAATTAAGAAATTATCAGAAAAGGTGTTCCTCATACTGCCCAAATCTCTAAGCTAGAATGAATATTCTCAAATTTCCAAGCCAGCTGGAAATTGGTTGGAACACCATTTTTGAGGAACAGCTCGTGATGTGCTCATCGTGACTTTAATAATTTATGGGTTCAATCATGATATAGCTTGACATTAGATATATTGTTCTAATTTGTAGTTCAGTTTTCCTGGATGCATGTATTATAAATATATCAGAGGTTCGTCAGGTTTAATACTCAGAAGTTGGGTAAATTGCAGTTTTGTGTTGTTTAATAAACATACTCTAGCAGGAACAGATAGGTTTTGGTATTTTTAATACTGGTAACATATCACCAGTTAATGTCAAGCGCTTTGATAGTTTTTTCTCATTTGATTTTATCAACTATTAGTTTAAATATCAACATTATTATCAAAGACATCATATCGTGATCAAGACATCTAAAATTTTAAAATGTCTTTCAAGCTGTTTAATCAAATATATACGTTAAAGTGAATTTATATTTGTAATGAAATTGGAAATGCAGGTTGTGCAAGTACACCAGGGTCAGTTTATATCCAAATACAGTAACCCCTCGTTAATTCATCCCCGGTTAATTCGTCCCCCGGTTAATTCGAACTGTTTTGCCCGGTCCCGATTTTGGGACCAATGTATTCTTATGGGAAAGTTCGAATTAACGAGGACCCTGATAATTCGAACTCATTTTGAGGTAAAATATCGTCAAAATTCAGTCTAATATTGGTCTTTTTGGTCAAGTTTAAATATATTTTTATGTCACATGTCGAACTAAAGATACTTTCTTGAGTAAGAACTTTCACTTTATGTCGTTTGACCACACATAAAGACATTCACCTATTCTTTCAACTGCTCTTTTTACAAAAGATGATACGATAATAGTTTGTCCAAAGAGTGGTAATCCTAAGCGATACCACTCCTCTTATTGAATAAGCGCACCCTTTGAAAAGAAACTTATTAAACATAGGAATGATAAAACAATGGAATGAATGAACAATGGGGTGGGTTTTCATACTGATTTTAATTGAAGCACAATGGAATGAATGAGCAATGGGGTGGGTTTTCATACTGATTTTATTTGATGTACAATAGCATGAATGAACAATGGGGTAGGTTTTCATTCGGATTTTAATTGAAGCACAACGGTTGAAAGGGACACTTTTAGGTTGACAGAGATCCGCATCCCTTATTGATTATCTTGATGTGAAAAAAATGAAAGGACGATAAAAATCCTTCGTAAGTCCGTTAATTTACACAAGAGAGCAACTATGGCTACAACAGAAACAACGATATTTTACATTCGATATAAACATAAAGAATTATTTGATGTTCTCAGGTACCAAACAAGTTCATTACTGAGTTTTATAATTGAAAATTTACCCTTACGACATTGATTAAAAGAATAATACTAATAACAATTCTTATAGCAACGGATATGAACAACGTTGCAAATATGCTCGAAATGCACAATAGAATATATGAGTATGTTGCGGTTGATTAGCATGATATTTTCAAAATTTCATGATAAATGCTAAGGAATTCGTTAAAAAAATATTTTAAATGCAGCATAGACTCTAACCAACCAAATACATAGAAATAAAGCCTATAGAAGTCTATATAAATTGAACAATATTGATATAGAGTCGCCTTGCATCTTGTAACTTATCCATCATCCAATGATAAAGGATTTAACATCTCGACTTCCGGTCCCCGGTTAATTCGAACCCCGGTTAATTCCAACCGATTTCGCCGGTCCCGAGTAGTTCGAATTAACGAGGGGCTACTGTACCAAAAAACACGGTAGCGAAATCTAGGTTAATCTTGGTCTAAACAAACTATTTCCAAAGAATAATTTAGGTCAGATAAATGCTCAGACAGGTTCACATAACAAAAATAATTAGATCAGCTTTTCCTATAAATCAGAAATTTAGAAATTGACTAAATATCTAAAGACACGTTCACGCAAAACAGGCAAAAAAAGCGCAAAGCGGTGTTGATATATTTTTATAACATTTTTACTTGAATTTTAAAACACATAATTTGTATGATTGAATCATGCATTTTAATTTTCATGTGAAAATGGTATAAACCTTTTAACAAACCCGCTTTGTCCTCTTTTGGCATTTTTCGCATGAACGCGGTGTAAGAATACTAAGTAACTTCATTTAAGAATAAATCATTAAAAAATTATAAACTCTGCTTTTGTATAAATGTAGTGCCATCATATGTATATAAATGAAAATATGTCTTATTAAAATAATCGTTAATCATACTCTTTTATATAAAAAACAATCAATGTATTATCAACAAATTATTTAAGAAATGAAATGAAAATGATTTATTAGGTAGTGGTTACATTTGCGTTTGAGAACCCAGTTTTTGTTGATGCTTTCCAATGCATTCCTATGAGAAACACACAACATTAGTTGAGTTTTGGCACGCAATGTGCGTTTTGGAAAAACACTAAAAAGCTGCGTTTTAAAATGCAAATTTTACCACTGCGTTAATTTAATGCTTAAATCCATTGATTAATCCCTATCCCGCTTTTTGCAACTTACAATATATTATCTTTCAGAGAAGCCCCTTAGATGCACCCGAACAGAACACATTATGCACCGCACACCAACCATCGGCGCACTTAGTAAGTTACCCAAAATGCACCAATGCACCATTTTACTCATTGCTTGATGATTATTTTATGATTGTATACCTTTAAAATTTCGTCGTATACTTGTCAGTCCGGTCCCAATATCAGGTCAGGGACATCCCCATTTTCCGGGATATCCCTTAAGATTCAAGGCGTCTAGAAATAGGGACGTCTCCAACCTGATAGTGCACCAATGTACCTTATCTCAGTTTTGATGACTATTTTAATGGTTGTCCTGATATTTCGTTCAAAAATTGAAATCAACTAATTGAAATACGATGTAAAAGTTTTATTTTAATATCATTTAGTATTCATCATAACAATTTCAAACAACGTTCAAAATCAATTTGCCAATGTACATATTTCTTCCATTAATTTCGAAAACAACTTTTGAAGCAGAATCAAATCATAAAATCAACGTTTAATAATAAAATTCATTTTTCTATTGATTTATTAGTTTCAACACTGAATTATTATTTTTTTAGCATTCTGTTATTCTGTTATTTTGATTTTAATATTATGATAAGCACATTGATAAAAGCTAGAACTTCGACTTCAGTACATAATAAACGACCTTTACCTTTCACTCAGGGTCACCCTAAAGTGCAACCGCACTTTTGCAACTTTGTACGCAAAGCGCGCTTCTCAGAAAAAGGAGACAATGGCGCGCCAACTCCGGACCAAACACATGCACGAAGCGCGAATACGAATGCGAGACGGCGTAAGTAGATACAAAATTGTGTGTGTTTTCTTTTAATAATTATCTTGAATCAATACGATGTTTTTCTTTTAATTGAAATGCAGTTTATAAGGTTCTATGTCAATTGGTCGTTGGTTGGAAGTGTCGCATGTTTGCAAACCTTTTCAATCATATTTTTCGCACGGGATCGGCTACATTAAAGAAAACGCAAAAAAAAAATAGAAACAGAAATTAAGCAAAATAGACAATGCCATGCCAACTCCGGACCAAACGCAAGATACGGACACAGAAGTATTTATTATTTTTTAAATATGTAATTTTCTTTTTAGACTATGATGATTTTTTTTCTTTTGAATCGAAACACAAAATTGAAGTTTCTATTTCGTTGTCGTTGGCTGAAGCGGTCATTTTTATACGAAATAGTTACATCATAATTCGCCTTATAGGGACCCATACGCGCATAGAAACAATGATCGCACTATTGTAGTATTGAGACCTTAGCGCACAATCAATGACAAATACCAAACACAAGAAAAATGACTGAGTCCCACCTTTTTTTCTGGAGTAGCCTTCCTACATGATAAACAAAACACGCCCACAATA
>LQRL01042028.1:5120-28704 GCA_001703475.1 Hydroides elegans
GTTGTTTATGAAAATTTGGTATTCCCATATTTGTTAATTGCGAGTTGCTTGCATAAAAATACACTAAACAGAAATACAAGGAAGAAAAACAAAATATTTCAACCTGTTGTTTATATAGTCTTTTAATTCATTAAAGAATTCATTAAATCATGAAAGGCACCTCCCGACAAAATTTTCAAAAAGTGTTTATTTTATTATGAAATCACTTGGATTGTCTTCTTTAATTAATATGTGTATTCTTAACATCAAGTACGTATTCAAAGGAAAATTTACAAAGTTACTATATTTCTTTGTTATCACAGCCCAATCTTATCATCGAAACATTCATTTTTACGTGTTTTTTTGACAATGTTTTGGAGAACATATCCGAAAAAATGGAGGCAAATAAACGCGAACAATCCTTTAAAAAAACTGGAGAAAATTGATGAAGGGTGAATATGATGTTACAGAGAATATTGTTTTTCGTATGATTAAATGGTTGCAATATTTTGGTATCGTATTCTATCAATAAGTTTGTATGTATATTTCCCTGTCAGATGTTCTCTTTTTAGCTATTAATTCATATTTTTGCAGTTTTGTTTCTTTCGGAAAGAGAGAAACAAGCTTATTTAAGGTATCAACATAGTAATTACTGCCACAACAAGCAGAATAAATAACCTTAGTTTTATTTTTCTTTCCAAATTAATTGTGTTTTTAGTGTAACTTCATACGTTTTCACATGTACATGTGCAATGTGCATCACGAAACAGGCTTATTCTGTTTCGGGAGAGAGTAGCCTCTTACACTAAAAGCGCTTACTGTCCCATCTTGTACTATTTTTACCTAAATCTCGCCCGTTTGATGGCATCGACAATCATCAATGGCGTGTAAGAAATTATCAAGCATCCATCTGACTGATTCCCCTTGTCGCCATCTCAATCCCGATGCGTGAGAACCAGTTTTTAACGCAATAATCAAGTGTCACATTTTCTCGACCACTTGTTGCCTGCTTTATTGCTTATAAAAAATGGAGATTTTTTGTTGCTGTCATTATCCGAAACATGCATTGATCAACGTGATGTAATCGTTGTATTATTGTGAGAGAATTGGTTGAACGAAATTCATGCAAAAGCATCAATGCGCAAATAATTTTCGAGCAAAATTGACTGCATAGGATGAAACGCAAATTGAATGGAAGAACGTATTTTGACTTAAGCTATGAATTCCTTTATAATCTAACTGGTTCATTTTATGTTTTTAGCATTTGTTTCGTTTTTTGTTTGCAAATCATTATTCTTAATGTTTGAACACTTTCTTACTCGACAAAATATAATATAAACTAAAAATGCCCTTTGTTACACCTAACACAGTTTTGAGCAAAAATGGCACTTCTTTTGGAAATTAAACTGTACCAGTGACGCAAAACAAGGGATCATTCGATACATCCGGGTGACTGCAAAATTCTCATAGTTTACAAATCCAAGATTGTGTTTACGGATGAAACTCAAGTCACGTGATATATCCATTATTTAAGAAAAATAGTTTGATCACGTCCTCAAAGAAGAATCTTCTGTGAAAAAGGACAGCAAATTCAATAAGATATATTTTTATTTTTATAAAACTATTCGCAGAAGCATCACGTGAGTGTTTATCTAGTCAAGATCAAGTGAAAACAAATGGTAGAAAATTGAAATACCTAAAATTATTGCTGAAATGCTTTGAAACCTGACAAAAAAAAATAAAAGCGATGTGCATGGCGTAAAATGCTAGCAGTCAGTATCTGTGTTTTTTCTACATTGTAAAACCTAGCACAACTTTTTCATTCTTATTTTCTACAAACACTTTCATATATTTGAGATATACGAAGTTTAATCCTGATATATAATTAGGTCTTAAATCTAAATAATTTTCCTCTGAATGAAATATAGCTGTATTTTTAGCAATACGCTGATTCCGTATTCTATATAATAAATCAGAACCAACCTTTGTCAGTGTATTATCATACAGCGCGAAGAAACAATGTGTATATGCATGTTTGTCGATAAAGCACTATTATCTAGTCGATAATTTATGTTTTATTTGTTGCCATAGATTATAAATCAAAAGTTGATTACTGTGTTAAAAATGTCTGAGAAGACTACTTTAATATTATTAGCATGTAAGTTCTTGTATTTGATATATTAAGTTATATGAAAACATTAAATATAGACCAAAATATATATTAGATAAGAATTATTATCATTTTACGGCAAAAAATTGCTCATGTCAACTTTTAAAGTATGATTGAATAAAAAAAGATTGATTGTTCTTAAACTTTTCATAATTAAGACAGACGTCGGTTTTTATTCAAAAAATTGCGTTCAAATGTTTCTGTTTCCAAATTAACATCCATACCAAAGGTTGGCATTATGTATGTTGAGATTACTATTGTATTTACAGCTTCGTAGAGTAAGTTTCCTCTAGCTCCTCATTTTCAGGAAGAATAACTTTGATCACATGCTTGTGTTCCAAACACACAGCAAATAGCAAATTGCGGTGAAAGATGGCATCATTTACAAAAATGTTTCTCATAAAAATATCTTCTCTGAGCATACATATGCCATTGTACTCCTCAAACCGCATTAATCGTCTTTTATTAACATCAAAACAATCGATAAAACCTGAATCTTGATTCACTTTTATACCGTACAATTTATCTTTTTTGTTTGATCCTTGAAACAATGCTTGTTCGAAATCAGATCCCATTTTTACAAACATTTTCTGTGTTGCATGATTTATAGAACAACCCAGGTAAATATGTGTTTCAGTTGCTGCAACCGTGCGACATACATCATGTTCAGACCTGCGGTGGCTCAAACAACACGTGGCGTGTGTCCTAATTTGACTCCACGTTTCGAGCTCATGATCAAATTGTAGCACGTCTATTATCTGTTTTTCCTCTATACATCCATACAGATTGTTCTTGTGTATTGCAATATCCGTATAAACGGTGGAGTTAATGTGATATTTGACGTCACCTGAATAAATACATATTGTAGAGAATTTTAGAAAGATAAAGCAATATAATACGAATGAAGCATAAGAGTAAATCTGTGAACTGAAAATGATGATTCGATTTGCAAAGCATTAATACTACTTGCAATAGAGATGCATAGTGATTCATTACTAACCATTCTTTGATATTTTGGTAAGTCCTGATAATGTTGCCACAATAACAGAAGATTCATCTAGCAAAGCTGCACTGAAAACACTTCCAAGTTTAGATTGTTTAATTGCTCGCAAAAAATTTAGCTCCAGATCAAATACCATCACTCCAGTACCCTCGCAACTCCAAAGCTCATTTCCAATAATCTTTAACCTAGTTGTTCCCGAGGTTTCTTTATCAGATAGTTTAAAACCCATGCATCGATAATGAGACAGAAATCTCGGAGTGAATTCTTAATTATAAAGAGAAAATAAGTAATGAAATTATTTCAGATTATATTGTAATTAATTGTAACATAATCGTTTTATTGAGAACATAACTGTTAACATTCAACAGGTATTATAAACAAACTAGAGAAACTGTTGAGCGCATTTCAGCAATATGGGTAAATGCTTAAATGTACATACTTGTCCAGCTACAAAGTTTGTTGATTTCCAGAAGGGCCTGTTCAGATGTTTTCCGCGCCACAGGATCAAATTTTGTCATGCCAAGAATAATGTTTTTCAGCATTGACGCCTGATGGAGGTCTTTCTTACTGAACTCCACAATGTGAGGAATCGTCTTTCCTTGATGATGGTTTTCGATCATTTCTCGACCAAAGATCTTGGTTTTGCTGTCTTGTTTACTCTCCACGTATGAACGATATAATTAACTTAATACATATAAAAATCTTCAATTCACCAATAAAGTTATACCACGGTGTCATAAGGACGACAATAAAACAAGGGGCATTCGAATAAAAATGATCACTAAGGTAGCTCTTATAATACATAGAAATCAAATACTATTTCAAACTTACCACTAACTGGAAACAAAGTCATGTTCTCTGGGCCGAAATTCAACATTACTGCAAAAAGTAATCCAAGGCTAAATATATCAGCATTTGGTTTATATTTGACTCCGCCTTCTCCTGCTACAAATAGTTCTGGTGCCATATATTGTGGGGTTCCTTTAGCTGACAATAAGCCTGCGTCACTGGCAGCACCGCTTAGAGAGCAGCTATATTTTTGAAGTTTTGCAAAACCGAAATCTGTTAGTTTTGGGACAGTTTGTGTGCCTATAGTTTTCATGAGTATATTTGCTGGTTTAATATCTCCATGTACAATGACAGGGCTGAAATTGTGCAAATAAGTGACTGCTTCTGTAACATCTCGCATAATATTCAATTTTGAATTTAACGATATCTCATTATTAGCATACATATATTTTTCGAGGTCACCCAAGTCGCAAAATTCGATAAATAACCAGGCAGTTCCTAAATGGTGACTATATCCTAACAGTCGAGCTATATTTTGATGGTTGACCATACACATTTTGTCGGCCTCATCTCTAGCCATTTTTCTTAATTTGTCGTCTATATCAGTACCAAATGTGAATTTGATTCCCTTGGCAGCTACCGTTGTATTTGAAGCCAAATGAACAGCTTTGCAGACTTGGCCGTACGAGCCTTGGCCTATGTTTGGATATATTGTGATACGAAAGTCATCCACATCTATTTCTCCATCTCCTGGTTTATTGATTTTCTCGGTTTGCTTTTCTTCATCTGAGCTTTTATCTGAACCCTCAACTCGATCCTCTCTTTTCTCACTAGTTCCTAGTTTTGCGAGGTTTTCTGATTTTCTTTTCCCTTTTGATATTTTATCGTCATTGTTGTTAAACCGTAATGTATCTGATCTGTTACCCATATTTATATGCCATAAAATAATCCAATATCCAAACTTTCAATTAAAATTAGAACTAAATAACACGAATATGAAATTTTCTGAAGGATTATTTTACGTTTATTGAGCATATATGTACGAAATCTATAAACTGTGTTTAGATTGAATTACGCTTATACTCATAAAAAATAGTGATCAAGAATAAAGTAGAATAACTAAACCGTTGAGAGTGCGCATAGTATGCTTATATGTAAATAAGATATATCGACCTGTTTGTTTCATAATGGGATCCAATAAAACACAAGGAAATATAGAATGAAAACATGAGACAAACTAAATACTGACAGGCAATTTATATTTATTCTAACTCACACGTATTTCATACGACACAGTGGAAAAGACTCCACAATTATATAGTGCTGGATAATGTTATATCCAAAACTAAACTTTGTGTCAAGGGAAATTTAACAAGATATATATATATTATATTTTTATGGTATACAACCATTCCTCGCTACTTTTTGAGCATTTTAGCTTCCTTTTGAAGTTCTGAACATTTTATATTGCATTGCGTTCAATAAATGCCATTTCAGTTTAACACATTGTCACGATAAACGACTTTAGTTGATAATTATTGTATGTTTAACAATTAACCATAATATTGAATAGAGGAATGTTTCCCAGATATAGTATTTCATGAGGAAAACGAGACAAATCAAAGCGTATTAAGATATTCAAGTATCCTTGCGCTTTAGTAACGTTCAAATCGCTGCCATTGAACGATTACTTAGGAAATAAGGTTTTTTACCTGAACTAAAAACATAACATGCAAACAACATTTAATGACCCTGTCTGAAAGGAGAAAAACAAGTTTGTCTATCATAATAATTCTGGTGCTTAGGACATTGGTGATTTGGCTCATTATCATTTACCCATCCGGCCAAAATACCTCATGAAACAAAGATCGTGAAGGTTGGTTCATGAAATGAAAATAAATGAAAGCGAAGAGCAATATTGCTTGTTGACAACATGTCGGTCAGTCGCATTTATCTCAAGTATTTCGAATAAACGATAAAGCGAAATTATTTCGTGTAGTCAGTTGAAAAACAATTCTTATGAAATAATTATGCGATACAAATACAAGAGGTATTCAGTTTAATTTGTTACACTTTGATTGTGCTGTAAAGACAGCACACTGTGTGAAACCTATAAAATCCCTATTACAATAGTGTGCGTGGACCCTTATAGTTTAATTATAGCTAGTCCGTTTCAATGTTCAACAATACCAAGACACAAAAATGCTGGAAAGCCTGAAGGTACTATTTTTTTGCCTTTTGAAATCTGGATCTGGTGTTTTACAGATCAAGAGACATCGCAATCGAGATGAGTTTGATGTCAGTCGAATGACTACTCATTATGTAAAAACCAGAAACAGAAAACATATAAAAATGCAAATCTTGAACAAGAAAAAGCACGTCGTTTGTAGAAGGTATCCCTAGGCAACTCCCGATGTGGTCAAGAAGATCCGGACTGTGATCTTTAAAACAGACCCAGCCACTATACGCGATATTGTGAAGTTATTAGAATTGAATCGAGGAAGTATCAATCATGTTATAAAACACATAATCAAATGTCGAGTAAAGAAAAAGCCGAATGTTCATCAGCATACTCAAGCCACGGTTGAAAAACGACGGGAAAGATCCTGGAGGCTGTACCTCAACTGATACTCAACGCAAGGAAATTGAGAAACTATGTTATTTCTGACTTTGCACTGTTTTACTATGTGAGAACTATTAAAAATGCGAGTTTATTACGTTTGACAGGGTCAACCACAAGAGTATAGTCAGCCAAACGCGAAGAATGTGCTCCTTGAATCATGGTTGGGGCCGGAGTGAGTGCTCACGGGAAAACTAGCCTTGTGATTATCGATAAGAAGGTGTGGGTGACTTTGGATATCTATATTCCAAACGGTCTGAGGCTTTTTGTGAGAAAATATGCACTGAGTTAGATCCCAGGATAATTTAAAAGCAACATGGTGTTCTACCAAGGGGGCGCATCTTCACATACGACAATATGGACGCTGCAGTGACTCGACGACGCCGATATAAAATATGTTTCACCGTAAGAGTGGAGGCCCAAATCACCTGATGCCGTCCCCATGGATTTTATTTTTTGTTGCATCCTGACAAGGGAGCTACTGAAGAAATCCTTACCAACCCATGCTCTCAAAACTATCTGGAGCGACCCCACCAGAATGTAATTGATAGGGTTCTTCGCAGTTGGCCAAAACGCCGAAGATTTATATATTATAGACATCGATCCCACGTCTAACATATGTTAAAATTAGAAGTCTGTAAGTTGTATAGTTTTCATTTTATAGCAACATGAAAAGTGTAACAAATTAAACTGAACACCTCTTGTATACAGTGCATGTTGTGAAGTTTCTATTTAAATTTAGCCAATTGGTACAAACCCTTGAAGTTATTACCTAAGAAACCCATATCGTATTTTCAAATCGGCTGTTGTCAATGTCCTTTCCATATGTACTATCAAGCGTTTATCGAATTGGCTGCTCTCTTGTTGTTGTGAAGCCAACAAAGACGTCACAGGAACTTTCATCTGGTGACTTCATCTGGTGCATTGATCATAAACCATTTAAACGCATTTTAAACGCAAACTCAAACATGACATTAAACGCAAAGTTACCGTCAGAACAAAGCTGTTGTAACTTACAAAACAAATTAAGTAAAAACAAATATTGAAATAAAAGCTTCATTTTTTTGCGGAGGAAACTCGACGAAAAGAATATATGGAATCGTTTTTTCCCAATGTAAACTTAACGTGTTGGGCCCAAGGGCGTTGCCTTATTGAGGGCTTGTATACAATATTATGCATAATGACATACACAAATGTTCAACGTTAAAACCTAAACCATTAACGAAGGAACAAAGGTTTTATCTAGGCGATGTTAAACAAAACATTTCTTAAGCAACGTTGTTGTTCCGGCTTCCACACGGAAGTCTGCAAATCGTTGTCATGCATAAACATGTTAACCACTCTAACATAATTCAAGATAAAAGATTCATAAAAGAAACCACATACCCACAACTCAAGATAAAAGAACCCCACCAGAATGCCTTACTTCAGAGACCTTTCTACGACTTAAAAGAACGTTAACTCCTTAGGTCTGGACAAATTTGTATCCTCGTTATGTGATTGATTTAAACGTCGCCCTCGCATACTAATTGCTAATCTCGTCACAAGGTTCGTTGTTAAGAGAGCTGCGCAACGCATCAAAACATCACAGTTATCAGGATTAATCTTCTTCGTCGGTATTTTCATAGGCTGTGCAAAAAAAGTTGTTTATAAGCTAAGCTCGGGAAGTCTGAAAATTTACACACATAAATGCGCCCTTGCTCATTTACATGTAATTCACCCATGAAATCATATCAAATATTGTATTAATTTATAACTTTATGAAAAAAAAAGATTCCCATGGTTGTTTATTGCATTAAAACACTATGTAGAAATGGAAATACAAGGAAGTAAAAACAAACCCTTCAACTTGCAGTCTTACAAACATAGTCTATCAATAAACTGTATCATTTCAACGTATCTTTGCTCCATTGAATTATTCAGATGCATCCATCTATTGTCCCGTATATTTAAAAATGGTAATAACGACCGAAAAGATATCTCTGTTGTTGAAGAAGCGGCAAATAAGACACTAGACAGGAAATTGACATTATTTCCGAATCGAAGGCGATGTGAGCGCGATGTAATCTGTGACCAAGGAGGCCCATTTGAATCGTCTGTCAAGAGACTTTGCGAGCGGTTTTAGCGATTATTACTCAAAAGCACTATTATGTATTGCTCTTGTGTTTAAAAATGAAATTTAGCTGTTGCAAAAACAAAAGCAAGAATATACACCTAAACCAATGGCAGTGGTTCCCATAGAGCTCATTTGATCTTTTGAAAGTCTATTTTACTCAAACGAAATAATGGCAAGGACGCAGCAAAATTCTGCTGTATGTAGAGTGTGTAGTAAGTGGAGCGATATTTGTTTTACTTAATATATATATATATATTATTTTTTCATCGATCAAAGAAAATCCAACAAGCTCGTGTCCTTACCATAAAGTACCTTTTTGCACGGACGGTTTTAAACGCGGACAAAGACAAGTGCAATGAGGGCGTGTAAAGATAGCACCAGCAAAGACGTAGAAGATTCTACTGTTTGAAGTCTCCAAACGCCCGCAAACTAAGTTTCTGCTTCTCATCAAATAGAACGACTTTTTAAAATAGAGATACCCACATCATTGCGTGTGAGTTTGACATTTCGAGTAACTTAGATTATCTCTGATTGGACGAATTAGGAAGTGATGTCGTGATTGTAAGTCTGGCAATGGAAGGGTCAAGGAGGAGGAGGAGGAGGGGTTGGGGTGATGTCAGGGTGAACGAGAAGAGGTAGTCTAGAAAAGAGATGCCGAGTAGAGCGCTCGAAGGTTTACTTTAGCATAATATGTCTGAAATTTATGCAGAATATTTATCGGTGTGTTGTTAATTGCTCTTATATTTTTAAAGTATTTGATTTTGTCGAAAATTGGCTCCTAAAACCAAAATGAGAGGCCTATATGCTTTGCAGTATTTCCCGCAACTACCAACTAATTAATATCAATATGTTCAAACCTTGGATATAACCAAAAACACACGAGCCAAAAAGTGGGTTGAAACAGCCCCTAGTCCAACCCTCTACACCCCTTGTTCAGGAAATCACAAACAATTTGTACATCACGTAAGCCCTACTTTTTACATCGCCTAAATCTCTCCCGTTTGATGGCATCGGCAATCATTAATAGCGTGTAAGAAATTATCAGGCATCCATCAGATTGATTCCCCTCGCCGCCATCTCCAAACCAGATGCGAGAGTACCAGTTTTTAACGTAATAATCAAGTGTAAATAATCAACCTTTTTCTAGATGAGTTTTGCCTGCAAGTGGCGTTGTCCCTCATGTTTTTGCTTATCAAAAATTAAGCTTTTTTGCTGATGTTATTTATCATCTGAAACAGGCATTGATCAACGTGATGGAATCGTTGTATAATGAACCTATTATTGTGAGAGGTTAATTGGTTGAACGAAATTCCTGCAAAAGTATCGATTGCGCTCATAAGTATGTGGCATAATTGACTGCAAAGGATGAAACGCATATTGAATAAAAAACATAATTTGACTAAACATATGATTTATATTCCTTCATAATCTAACTGGTTCGTTTTTAGAATTTGTTTCATTTCTTTTTGCAAATTACTAGTCTTAATGTTTTAATATGTACTTACTCGACAAAATATATTAGCCACTACCAATGCCCTTTGTCACACTTAACACAATTTTGAGCTAAAATGGCACTAGCTCTAGAAATTAAACTGTACCGGTGACGCAAAACAAGGAATCACTTGATACACCCATGTGACTGCAAAATCCTTCTAGTTTACAAATCCAAGACTTTGTTTACAGATGAAACTCAAGTCACGTGATCCATACATAAAAAATAGCTTGGTCACGTCCTCAAAGAAGAATATTCTCCGAAAAGGACAACTAATCCAATAAAATATAAATGTTCACTGAAGCATCACATGCTTATTATATAAAAATAACGTGAACACAATTAAGACGAATTGAGGACAGAAACGCCAGGAAGCATAAATATACATGATCAAAATATAATCAATATTCATTTACAAAAATAAGATTAAAAGACATAGAGGTAGGGTTCCATTTAGTAAACGCTAGCAGTATTTTCATTATTTTCAAACAAGGAACAAACAAGAGCAATCTACTGACAAGAAAATAACTTTTCCATAACATTTATATTATAGTGTTAGGGCCTGGCCACATGGGAAGCTTTTCCCAACTCAAATCGTGGTTTTCAATTTATTCTTTTTTTGGATACTTATGGAACATCAGGAACACATTGCAAACCTCAGTTTGTTAGAGAAAATAAACTTGAAAAAGTTTCCTATGTGGTCACGCCATGTGATGTGATTTACCTCACTTATTTTAATACTATTTTCTTCTAACCACATTATTTTAGCAATGAAAAAATATGGTTCAAATAAATAAGTTCGTCTTTCAAAACAGAAATATAGATTATACATTGATTAGCATATAGAGCAACACTCTACATTACACAAAATGGTCCACAGTCAGTCTTTCTGCCTTCATTACGTAACTCTGTCAGATTCTGGTTGACTTTTAAATCTCACCCTTAGGGTAGCAGCACAGACAAGTTTATAGTTCATTTCAGGCTGAGTTGTGGGTAAATAAAGCAGAGATTCCCGTGGCCAAAGGCGTGACTTCAATAATGAGGACATCGCAAAAATCGTGTCTATTTACAAATGTAGGAATGGAATGAGGGGATATAGGAAGGTGGTCGTGAGGCGGCGGTGTTGGTATGTGAGGAGCTAGGAGATATACCGAGAAGAAGAAGACGAAGAAGAAAAAGAAGAAGAAGAAGAAGAAGAAGAAGAAGAAGAAGAAGAAGAAGAAGAAAAAGGAAAAGAAGAAACAGAGAGAGATAGAGAGAGATATATAGAGAGAGAGGGATAGAGAGAGAGAGAGAGAGAGAGAGAGAGGAGAGAGGGAGAACGACAGAGAGAGAGATACTAGATACATTTTTGTAAGAGCTCGAAATCGAATGATCATACATATCATAACAAAATCCTGGTATCTCCAGTAATTACTACATATATTACCAATAATGCACTGAATGTATTACTATAAAACACTTTAATATAACCTGTTTCTAAACTCTTTGACTCTAACCGCTTGCAATCGCGTTCTTGCTCTCGTTCTCACCCTATCTTCAGTGGACGCAAGCCTTAACAACCTAGTTGTTGATTTAGAGGGGGCTCGTGCCTCGTTCACTCTTATATGTTATACCGACAATTTAATTGATGTCCCCGTGTGGTCTCATATTCATACCATTGGCGCCCCCGTTTTAATATTTTCTGGATCCACACCTGCATCCATCTACGACAAGGCAATAGATTTTAAAACATTGGTAAGAAAACATAACCCTCCTCGATGGTTTATAACTCGTCGATTCCTTGATAAAGTTTAAGCTCTATTCCAACTGCTCTTTTCAACCACGTCCGCACCTTGGGAGAGGGGTCGGGGGAGACAAAATTAGATAGTGCTGAGTAAGCATTAAGGGAGCATTACGTTTCTCGATCTGCAATATGTCGCCTCACAAGTGTATTTGGCGTACCATTTCACGTGTCCCCTTGCAACGCGAGACCAAGCAGCCTCGCTTTCACATGACATGTGACCAGTGAGAGTTTATATATTTTAAAATGAATATATAAATACATTTGTTATGGAAAGTGATGTGTTACCGGATTGAGATAGCTTTGACGCTTTTTGTGCACTTCGTTATTCTGATAAAGACAACTGCAACAGAAGACTAAGATGTGTGGCTTTGAAATAAGAATTGAGTTTTATTAAAAAATAAAATAAATGATAATAATGACTGAAAAAAAAACAATTAACTATTTCAACGAAGAGAAAAAAACTTTGAAAGCATATGAAATATATGGTCATATATGCTGGCGTCCTTTCAACAGTTTTATAAATACCAATGCAAAAGAGTAAAATAAGTCTTTTAAAAACGGATGTGAATAATAAATAAATACACCTGCATTTAGATATAATTCATATCAACTGTTGCAATCAATATATTATACAGCTGTCTTGACTTCATGATATCAGATTTTCTTTTGAAAATAGAAATGCATAGATAAACGCAGTTAAACGCAACAATTTGGATAGTTCCCTGGATATCACATATTCTTGTACAAGATAATAGGCATTGGAATATATTCTCAAACAATCGCGACATCTAGCTAAGTGAGTATTTTTCATCTTATCTGTGTTTTATTTCGTGTAGACTCTACAATTTAATGTTAAATTAACTATTGTATTCGATACCGCTAAACAGTCTCAGATATATACGTGTTGTATGGTGGAGCTGCCAAAAAAAAAACTAATCGTGTCTGATAATCGACACATTTGAATATTTATCACAATAATTAATGGGATCATTATTGCCCATCAATATATCCCTCAAATTATTATTCAATGGATATATTGATTGGTATTTCGAATTAAAAATTTAGTTGCAATTTGGAAGAATTGCGAAACAAGAATCTCTATGTATTTGCAGACTATAATGAACCCACTCTCATTTCACTTTTTTCCAGAATTTCCACAAATCACTGGTCTTTTTCTCTTTAAATAAAATGTCCTCTTTGTAAAAAAAATGCATTACTTCGTGAGATTATTGTTGCAACTAATACTTTTGGTCTGGCTTATGCTGGAAAAAGACCCACAGGCAAATTTCCATAATAAAATCCAAACCTTTGAATAATTAAGGGTAAAGAGAATATAATAGGAAAATCCCTGGTGGCATAAGATTCTTTGCAGTAACCTGTTTCGTAATCTATCTGGATTAAAGTAACATTATCAACAACAAACTAGTGGTTACGATCCCTAATCACATGCTATGATATGCAATGGAAAAGATGAATATTGTAGATGCAAATAAATGAGCATATGACTCGCCAACAAAATAAGATGGACATACATGTACCGTCATCACTGTAAATAATCAAAATAAAATTGAAAAATATATTTGTTCAATTATTCAATAATGAAAATAATTCAATTATTAAATCTCGACAAGTTATGAATTATCTTAACTTGTCTGTTATAAAACTGCTGTAATACTACACTAAGAAATCATTGAATTTCTTCATTGTGCTTATAAAGATATGTTTTAGACGGAAACACTTGTTTTGATAAAATATGATGACGCATTCGATATACGTCACAACAAAGATATATGTGTAAAAAGCAATCCAAACATGTTGGGCTCCAGGTATGTCGACAATTTTAATCTATTATTTTAAACTATTAAAACATATGCCTGTATGTGGTTTAGGATGTTACATGTATATGGTTTGAAGTTTGACACGGTAAATATACTTCCTTAGGGGGGCATTCGCTTAATGGTAGAACACTCGCCTCGTAATTTTGAGGTCCCGGGTTCGAATACCATCCGGGGTAGTAGCTAGCGTGTGTTCTTACACTGATTCACAAAAATGTAGTGGGTTTCAATTTCTATCCAGGAAATATAGATTGGCCCATTACCATCAGGTTTCGGGCTTTCATTGATAAAACTAAATAAATGCACTGCCTTTAACCTCAAATCAAATGCACACACATTTTCTCTCTATATTTTCTTTCTGATTCTACCAAAATTAGAATTAAGATAAAATTTCAATGAAGTCGATGAAAAACACTATATTTGTCTAAGATAGCTTCGTTTTCACTAAGTTCTGTAAACAAACCCTCATATCCCCAATACTTAGTGAGTCTTACTTTTCCAGATTAAGGACACTCTCGCCTCCAACCGAATTTGATAAATGAACAGTAATATATTCTCGCATAAGGGCAAAGTCAATAGAAGCTGATTGCTTATACAGACGATGCTCAAACGATGCTTTTCTTTTCACAGATTTTTTTTATGCAATTCTTGTGATATCAGGTGATAAAAATATGATTTCTTTTTCTTTAATCTCGCTCCCTCTTGGCGATTGGTGTTGCTTAAACATCCGTTTAAGCCGGAGGTGAATCATCGAACTATGAGATAAATCCAATAAAGGGCAAAAACACAAAGATATATGAATAACTATAATCATCTTTGAACAAAAAATGCTCATAAATGATTATATGGTCATTATTTTTGCGCTACTTACAAATTTCATATGTATCCATACATACAAATGTACATGGATGTAAAGATAGCAATTAATCAAATGCATATATGGTTACATCTGTCTCACAATCGAAACATCGTTTAGCCAGTCGGGCATAAAAATGGAAGTGTTTAGAAACAAGGAGACACTATCCGTTACTCTTAAATTACCCGACCCCATTTTGTCGTTCATCACAAGGTCCTTGATATTGCTGCTGCCTTGATCCGACGCATATCGGGCCGAGAACAATTAACTGCATACATTTGTATCACAATAAAACAGCCTGTCATTCATATGTAGTCGCCGCCACAGGGCAATTTAGAGGCCCAAGCATATTGAGAAGGGTTATGTGCTATTATGTGCCCAAAGTATAAGGCACACTTTGGAATGCTGAAATTGCAAAGAATATAGGACACACGTTCGATCGGAGATGTAAAAGATACCATAAAAATTAAATAAAGCCAAACCGCTATACAGTGTGGTGTTGATGTCTAAGTTTCACTTTCATTTGGCTTTAAAGTATTTTATGAAACATGATCTTTAAATATAATTCAAAAACCATCTCTGTTACATATGGTAATGACACATTTAGGACAACCCATATAGCTCTACAAATTCCTCTACTTCTATTAAATACATGTAATATCTAACCTAGTTTTCAAAAGCCGACGTTTTGTGAAAGGTATGATGTAGAGTGAGAAATCAGTTTACCGTCAAATTTTGTCGGTAAAAGTTTTCTAAACATTCGTTTATATAAAATATATTTGATCAATATTTTACATATATTTGTGTATCGTAAGGTAGGTTATCCAATTGATCATCGATTTGTAAAAGCTTATTGCTGAATGTCAAACATAAATATATATATTTTTATCTTTTTTTTACCATAGACAGGTAATATTCTAATGCTGGATTCAGTTTACCGCCACTTTACTCCAATGTATCATAATTCAGTCCGTTGTATAGTAAATAATACACTATATGGTCTTTTATTTCAAATGTGTATTTTCAAAACGGATTTTAATTGCTTTTGATATATTTTATATCCATTCTGCCTATTATGTACTATAGTCTACATTTGTACATGTATGCATGAATGGGCCGTTGAACAAAAAGGTTTGACTGTAATCGTTATATAACGGGATAAGTTAAGAAGAGTTACATAATGACTTAGAGAATCTATACAGAACTAGAGTCTATGACATTTTAACCTAGAATTTCACTGAACAATCAATGTAGAATTATATCTTGAGAAATCTTTTTCATCACATCGCAAATAGAGCCAGTAAGGTATAGGTAGTATAAGCACTTATAATATAAGCTGGACTGGGCATAAGTACTGTACATGTATGTTAGAATTTGACTGACAACCAGTAGAAAATGCCATTTTTTATAAACATCAGTCAAAATATGAAAAATTGTTGTCATGGCTTGCAGTACTGACACATGTTCTTAAGTTTTATTAACACTGATATATCATAGTCGTAGCAATTTAGTTTAACAAAGAATGAGGTTTGTATGGCCAATGCCTATTAACATTAGATTTTGCAATACACTTTGTTCAAATTAGATGATGATATACCTTGTTATTCTATATGCATATATAAGTGGCGGTAAAATGATCCCAGCATTAGCAGTTCATTCATTTCAGTTGAAAAAATATTAAAATTATTTTTGCTTATATTTGGAAAATAACAAAACTATATGTTATTTATAAATAAACGACTTGATAATGATTTTAATAACGAATTTGTAAGTGATTATTCCGTCAAAATCGTTAAAAGTCAACGGTAAACTGATTCAAGGCTCTACTCGGTATTCCTTAGTGTTTTGCAACTTGCTAAGTAACATGTGTTTTATTTGATAACACGATAATTTGAAGCGATATATGAAGGTGAATACTATTCCAAATGACACATGGCTTTTACGGCTTCATCAATTCATATGAAAGGCGAAGCAATAATCTTACAAAATATTTCAAGGGCGTTTGGAGACCACCTTTTATATTTTAGGGAATATAGGGATATATAGAATTCTATAAAAGTATTGCTTCATGCTATTTTGATGTTTATGATATTACATATTTTGTCCATTTCTGATCCATTATATCCGGGACAATAATGCCAGGTGACGTTTTGACCGGAGATATTTTTGGTGACATTTTACATCCTCTACTTATTGTCCTTGGGATGCCTATATAATTACTATATCAGTAATTGCAGCCGACACAAACTTGCTCTAATTTTCCTCCTGCTATACTCATTTGACGTTCTCATGTTTTCAATCTTTTGGATGGTCTAAGCGATTGAATGCAGTCTGTCAACGACATAAAAGCACACTTGCGTTTGATTTTGTTATGAAACTTTTTTTACAGGGGATAAGCCGAAGGATGAGGCGAATCATGTTTTTGAACGAGCGAATAATACAGAAGAATGCATTATAATTCCCTACCGGTTTAATTTTCGGGATAAAAGTTCATTTTTCAAAGAAATGATAAGCCCATCAAGTTAAATTTTATCAAAATGCGTTCATAATTTGAGGGTGCAATATACATTTATTTTATATTGTATTCTGCCTTCCACAAATAGGTGTAACCTCCCAGAAAATTAGGCTTTTTCGATTGGACTTTGGAATATATGGGGATATTCTTTTCCAAAATTTGAAGCCAAATAAAAAATATCGTATGTGCAGTTTTTCAATGAAACTACGATATTTTCTAAGCTTCGAGAAATCTTCCCAAGTGTGCACCAATTTAGAGCAATACCTCAAGGTTTTAGATGTTTTCCCCTAAAAACATACACATTTCTCCAACAATTGTGCAAATTTAAAAAGATATCATGTGTAAGATAAAAAAGTTATTAGCTAAAACTGAATTCGATTAACCAGTATAGAATAGATTCCCACTTTAAAGCTACACATATTATAATTGCAATGTGTTTCAAAACATTCTATAGTCTTGTAATTATTGGACTCCAAGATATCCAGATATGCTTCCTTGCATACTTAAAGTAAAACCCAAGCTGAATGTCAATCTGTCTAAGGTACACGATTATTTCGTGTCCATTAAGATCAATCAATATAATTGTTGATAAAGTTTTTTTGTATATTTCATTTACAAAAGACTCATCAAAAGATCCTTGCTTTTTGATCGTGAATCGATGCTTGTTTTGGGAATCGCCGTTACCCTCTTTATTTGCCAAATACCCATAGACTTTTGTCAAAGCTCTATGGGGGCTGGAGTCTGATTACCATAGAGAAAGAGAACATCCGATTCTGTGATCTACTATTGAGTCTTTTGACTTGACATGGCAATAAAAAAGTTGAATCGGAATTTAAATCTGATATCAATTGATTTTTGAACTCTTTTTAAAAGAAAAAACTCATTTGAATATTTTGTTTTGTTCAAAATCGTGTATTTATGGATTATATAAACAGTGTTGACAAATCATATACAAACAAAGCACTTAACGTTTGATATACAATGTTTTACATGTTGGATATTATTTGATGAGTCTATACGTAAATACTATGGTAAATATAATAAATACGCCACAATTGCTTGGTCATTCAAGCTTTTAATGATCGAATAAAAATGTGTTAGATGAATTAAATAAAATATGGAAAGATGTATACATGTAATAAGAATGTTTGTATGA
Organism: Hydroides elegans; assembly: GCA_001703475.1. Taxonomy (NCBI): domain Eukaryota; kingdom Metazoa; phylum Annelida; class Polychaeta; order Sabellida; family Serpulidae; genus Hydroides; species Hydroides elegans. The sequence goes on from LQRL01042028.1 coordinate 23,438, forward strand.
GGAAGCAGTAAATTCAATTATCAAAAGATAAAGTAATTACGCAAGTAACAGCTTGCAGTTTACTCCTTAGACCCATTTGCCTTTAGAAATTAGAGATCATTAACTTACTATATGCATAAATGGGTTTAAAGACATCCTCAACTGAAGTTAATAAGCAACGGTTTCAAGACCATGGCAGCTATTTATCGTCAAGATAAAAGGTTAAACTGTGTAAAAATGACAGCTTCAAAGAATCACTACAAAGCACTGCGTTTCTTTTGACTGTTGATAAAAAAGACCCACAACCATTGGTTTGTGTCATAACCAATTTTCCATCAAATTCCTTGCTTTTTTTGTGCTAACTGATTGAGCCTGAAAAAACTCAATGAACCACAAAAAGAGTTTGGGAGTGAAAAGAGCGAAAGAAGGAATATTGAAGTTGACCAAAACCATATTGTATGGTTTTGTCATTGCGTTTAATATTGATTCCCTTTGTTTTGTTCAACCAGATCTATTCAATTTAAACATTAGGCCGCAGTCGGTGTACAAAAAAACGGCAGCTTTTTCACGCAGCCTGTTTTATTCTATTGAAATTGTCTGCTGTTTTTTAGCAAGATTGACGCAATGTGACATATTTCTTAATTATCAGAATAACTTCAATATTTTAAAGTACAGTGTAAATGGCAATAATGACAACAGGGAAGTTAGTACTCGATTGCTGATAACTTGGCATTTAATAGTCCGATAATTCCTACATCCCCTTAATTTTTTTAAGAATCAGAACAACTAGCATTCAACCATTATAACATTATAACATGCTAACAATCTGATCACCGTCGCACCTTGAAAACTCAATCACGGTTTGCACATAAAAAGCATAAGCATTGCATATTTATCAAGATGGAATAACTGAGAAATTTAACTTCCGTGCGAAATCCAGTTTAACAGATTCTTTCGAAGTATTTCATGTATGAGTATGACATTTTATCAGTTCACGGACCTTTACTTTATAGATACCTTTTAAGATTAAGTTTCATTCGAGTAACATAGGATGGGACAATAATTTAGAAAACAATCTATTGATTATTATATTTTATTAATTTTCTACCAAAATTCTTAAAGTTTTGTTTCGTAATATACATGATTAAAATTGAAAACATTATTCACATCACAAATAATAGAAGCATCAATTCACCAATACACAAATCCAAAAATATAGAATACGTCAATATAACATATTATGCTAAATAAAGAATACATAAATTGATAAACAAAAAAGTCATTATCCTGATACTGGGAAGTGTCTTTACGGAAACAAGCACACTGTCACATTGAAACAAGTGGGAAAGGTAAAAGAACAAACATGATACTAAAAAATAGTTTTAATAGAATCTAAGGCTTTTGTTGAATAATACTAAGTCTATCAACATAGATGACACTTCTTACAAAGTGTGCATGAAGATTCTTAGAACACGTTTGTACATATGGGGCCTGGCCACAGCAGAAGTTACTTAGTTTGGTATATATTTATGTGCATTAATTTGACTAGACAAGACAACAGAAAATATGGAAATGATATACTGAAGAACATATTACAACTCAGCTAAGGCTTAAAGTAGTATAGGCTAGTAGTATAGTAGTATAGGCAAAACTTTTATCAATCTATATCATGAAAGTAAACGGTTTGAATCTTTCACAGGCGCGTGGAGTATGTTTCTTGTTGCTCCTGATCTTGATTCAAAACGACTTTGATCACGTGCTTGTGTTCCAAACACACAGCAAAAAATACATTGTTGTGTAGAATGGCATCAATCAACTTTATTTTACCCCACCAAATCATTTGGTTTGATTCTAGCAAGTCCCCAACTTTTTCGAATCGGGTAAATGAGCTGTTGCTAAAATCAAAGCGATCAATAAAACCGGAATTCTGATTAACTTTGAAGGAACCAAACTTTTGGAGTTTAGGATCATCTCGAAGCTTTGCGGTTTGGAAACGCCCACTGTCTTTTACGTAAATATAACCCACATTTTCGGAACAAGCCAGATAAATGTTTAAGCCATTCACAGCAATAGTGTGGCCGAATTCCCGACTCCGATCAGACTCGTCCAGGTAAACATTACCCCGACCAGACCAGTGAGGGCAAACATAACAGGGGGTCCTATGGTACGTTACTTCATTCCATGTTTTGAGTTCGAAGTCATAGCGCAGTACATCTATGATTGGTTTATCCTCTTTACATCCATAGATGTGGTGACCTTGCAGCGCAATATCCGAATAAACCGTGCGGTTAATGTGCTCTTTTACATCACCTGATGATTAAAGTATTCATTGTATATTAATGTGTATCAATGTGTCTGACATACATATCAAAGTTAGATTGAAATAAATTGGAAACTGATATTTGAGGTTATGAATAAATATATATATATATATATATTTCATTTTGTTTCCTCAAATATAATATATAAAGCTCAGGGAAATGTGTGTAATATATCATTGTATAGAGCCAGGTATTTTTGATGATTAATTTTTACTTACCAGAATTTGATATAATATAGAGCCCTCCTAGAGTGGCTACAACAACTGATTCTTCGTCTAACTGTGCGGCACTGAGAACACTTCCGAATTCATTTCGTCGTATCTGTCGTATTGTGTTAAGATTGAAATCAAACACTGTTGCACCATTACTTTCGCAGCTCCAGAGCTCATTTCCGATCACTCTGAGACAAGTTGTACCCGATGTTTCTTCAGAGGAGAGTTCATGAGAAAAAGCTCGGTTTTGAGTATAAAAACACGGAGTTGATGCTGAAGCAAAAAGGACTCACATTATTATGACCTGCTTTAGTAAGGCTATTACAAAAGGTACAGGTACATTGACTTCAAAGTATAAACAATCAAACAACAAATGTCTGAAATGTACTTACCTGTCCAGGAGCAAAGTTTCAGTAATTCTATTCGAGCATGTTCGGTAGTAGCTCTAGTTTTGGGTATATATTTAGTCATGCCACAAATAAGATTTTTCAGGATTGAAGCTGCGTTTAAGTCCTTTATACTGAACTCTACAATTTGAGGAAGGCATTCCCCATCCTGCTTCTTTTTCATCAGTTCTCGACCAAATATCTCCATCTGACGGCTGCGTCGGTTCTCAACTGAATTGAAATAATGATTTAAGGATATTTGAACATATTCTTTTGCTTAAAACTCGTTCATATTCGAATCGATACAAAATTATAGCTAGAAGAGTCGCGTTTCAATTTTTTATTTCGCAAGTAAGGTAATCCTATAGACATTTTTCAAAATAGGCTACTAATGAAGTAAGGTTGAACATCATCATATAGTACTTACCACTCACTGGAAACAAGCTTTTGTTGTCTGGGCCGAAATCCAACATAACTGCAAAGAGTAAACCGAGGCTAAATGTATCAACGCTTGGTTCGTACCTAAACCCACTATCGTTAGCGAGGAACAGCTCGGGTGCCATATATTGTGGTGTTCCTTTCGCAGAAAATAGCCCGGTTGAACAGGATATACTTTCAGATAGCGAGCTGCTATATTGGTTGAGTTTTGCGAAACCAAAATCTGTGAGTTTTGGTATGTTTTCTTTGCCTTTTGTTATCATGAGAATATTCGCAGGTTTTATATCTCCGTGTATAATAGCAGGGGTGCAATTATGCAAATAGGCGACTGCTTCTGTTACTCCCTGCATGATTCTTAGTTTCAGTCCGAGCGAAAGTTTTGGGTTAATAGCATGCGCAAACTTAGCATGCATATATTTGTCAAGGTCACCCAAATCACAAAATTCTATGAATAACCAGGCGGTTCCTAAATGGTGACTATATCCGAGCAGTTTTGCTATATTAGGATGGTCAACCATAAGCATTTTATCTGCCTCTTCTAAAGCCATTTTCCTCAATTTCTCATCTTCGTCGGTACCAAATGTGAATTTGATTCCCTTGGCAGCCACCGTAGCACCTGTAGTCAAATGCACAGCTTTACATACTTGACCATATGAACCCTGACCAATATTTGGGTAAACTGCGATCCGAAATTCATCCACATCTATTTCACCTGTTCTAGGCTTTGGTCGTTTCACATGTTTCTCGTTCGTAGTCGAGCCTTCGTCTTCATGCTGTTTTGACTGAAGTTTATCTAACTTATTTCCCATTGTCACAATTTTTAGAGCACTCAAAGTTGCAGCTATACTATTGTTTATTTATTCATATAAAGTCATAATATAAAATATATGATTGCTTAGTAAATTCAGTAACTTTTGATAATTGTTAAAAAGGTGCATATCACTAAATACATAATGAAAAAGATTATTGTTTTTAGTCAGGATAGATATCAAATGCATATACCAACATTGGACTGGTTGGTATTTTGGCAAAGATATTTGAGTTTTGTTCAGATATGAAAACATTTCAACATTATAAGTGCTCTTGAAATTTAAGAGGTAACTATCATTTAAAGTTATATGATCCATTGGGTTCCTGGCAAATCATATATTTTAGAACATTGGTATTATCATGTGTCGTAAGTAAACATTCTTTTATCTGCATGACTTGATTTGTGCAATTGTTGGATGCTGTAAATTATATGTTATTGTTATTTTTGTAAAATTGCATCAAAATGAATCAAACTGATTCTATATGAAAGAAAACCCTTTTGTTAAAGTAATCTATATATTTTATCTGCTTAATACGTCTAAGTTAATCTCTTTAAGATAAATTGATTGATGTTAACCTTGACTAAAGCAGATAATATGAGATAGAAATCAAGGGTTCTCGTTATGATATCATTTACAATATGCAGATTTTAAAGGGTCATTTTGATAAATCAATCAAGATGTAGTTGAATCAATTATCTACTTAAACTTCTCAATTAACAATTATTTACATTATGCAGCAAGTTTCCAATCCCTCATTAAGTCCCCACAAAATCGTCATTTGTACATTAAAAAACATAGTTTACCAGGTCACAGAAATTGTTTTACTATCATTGATAAGTATATTATGTTTTATATCATGCCAATTGAAGAGATATATTTTATTTACGAACCAACCGATCGCACATTTTCTCTGTAAATATAAAAACACTTCAGAATACGAACTACACTGACATCACCCGCAGCCCTAGACTCGAATCGAACAAATTTCTCTCTTGATGCATTAACTTAATTCATTTCTAGTTCATAAGAATGTTCGCACACAGTACAAACAAGACATAGCTTTCTATACAACTCCTCATTTTACACATTATGTCAAATATTTCTATTTCCTGTTGTAAA
>LQRL01042033.1:0-10684 GCA_001703475.1 Hydroides elegans
GCTCTTCCGATCTGACAAAGTGGTGGGACAACCCCCGTCTTGCAAAGCAAGCCGGGGGTTGTCAGGCTCCATTTAGATCAATATCATTCCTTAACAAACAACTACTACAACTATAAGGGGGGATTTAACATCAATTGAAAGGATGCATCTGTAAAACCCACCTCCGTGTCAGTAAAAAATGACACCTTAATAGCAGCCATGAATGCAAATATATATACATAAAACAATAGGGCTAAATATTTCTATTTAACTGATAACAGAATCAATCTTTAAATACCTAAATTTCTAACTTGCCCAAAATGTACTTCTGCAACTTTTGGTAATTTATGAAAATCTAAATAAGAAATATGCTTCAACTCGAATCAGCCGAGATAATAAAGCTTGGACCACTTTTTCTTTTCCGTAAACTTACACATTTTAGATGTAAAATTGACAAGTTTAAGGTTAATGGTAGCATGGTAGAATTTCTGTTCTGAACCTCACAGAATTATTCCTCCTCAACCCTTTCCGGCGACTTGTGCTCTTTCCGGTTCATCCTTTCCAATTTCCAAAAATACTCAATCACCTTTTTTTACACTGCATTATAAACCTACCATTGGCTGGACCGTAGGCCGCCCTCTGAAATCCTTGGGCGGACTAATAGGCGTCTTAATCCAATCGCTGACGCTCACTTCGCCCCACGGAGGTCCTTGACCCCTGTGAAGGTCAGGGTTAATAATGCGCTCGTCTCGCTTTTTGTTGAGAGAGGCGGAAGCGAGGGCGGCGGTAAGGTTAACTTCGTCGGCGGGCGCGCTGATGTGCTCGTCCTGTTTGAGGTGTAGGCATTATGGTTAGGTAAATTAGTTAGATTAGGATGACCTAGTCTGCGGGCTGGATGATGTAAACGTCATGCAGCGATTGCGGAAATAAACACTGCATTTATTAGAAAACATAGGTGAGCTTTGATAAAATTTCATCGAGGAATATTCACGTTTTTCTTTCTTTTTTTTTTTTTTTGCTTTTTTGTTTCACTATCATAATTTCGGTTACTTTGATTATTTTAATTATTTCTGGGTTTTAAATAATGTTATGACTATTAAGTTCATAATTGCAAAATGTAGACTTTAATAACATAGAATCATAATCATCAAATATATCAAGACCACATAGAGGTATCAGAACACATATTGTGTTTCAAAATTTATGCCCCGAATCATAGACTTCTACCACTTTAAAAAAAAAAAAACAACGAATCTCACATTTTCCAGGTCGAGGTGGTCCGTGGGCATGGTCTTCATAATCTCGCGATACACTTCGTTGATCTCGTTGCCAAGAAATAGGTTGCTGTCCAGTCGCTTCACCGTCTCAGGGTCAATCTACAAGACAGAAATTGCTGTGTTAACAAACAAAAGCTCGCCATAAAAGGCTTATCGTACTATGCATGTATTTAAAAATATAGCGATATAACACGATTAAATTCAAACTAATATGTAGTTCAAACTGCACTTACAGTGTTGCTGAGAATAATAACGGGACCCATGCCCTCTATTTGACCACAACCTTACACTTTCCTATCTCTTCAAATTGATACGGTTTTAGGATACGGTAAGGTGAGAAAAAGCTGATGATACGGGCCAAGTTCTACAAGTATTATACAGTTTTATATATATACACATGTACATATAAATGTAAAATTCAAACCTCATCGATTAGATCGTTGTAGACCGTGTTGTTCTTCTTGAGCGTGATGGAGCTGAGACACACGCGCTCCGACACACGGATGTCCGAAGTGCGCACCACCACCTTACTGCCCATTCTATGGAAAAAGAAATATAGCATTAGTTTGTTATTCTGTCATTTGTGCTTGTGAAATTGGGACACGGGTTGAATCGCTTGGCAACAAATGTCTACAATGTAGCTTCAAAGCAGCTATACATGTAAAGCAAATTTGAAGACCATGTAAGATTCATGTGTTTAGTTGTACAATGGACAAAAGCAAAACAAATATTGGAAAGAATCTGAACTTCATATAGAACCAATCTGAATAAGATAAACAACTTTTACATTTCAGGCATCAACCATTCTTTTGATCACATCCCGATTTCAATTCATTCCCTTTATAACCAATTTATCTTTAACCGATTTTTAAAAAACATCTTACGCATCTAAAGCTGCAAGGTGCATACATGTTTAACAACTGATATTATAATATAGCAAAGCCAAACAAAGCTCTCACTTATTGGTGACGGTGGCTGGCTGTGGGTGCGTTGGCTCTCTGATCTCTACACTCTCTAGTTCGCGTCGCTCTTGCTCCCGATCTTCCAGTTCTTTGAGTTGTTTGTCGATCCATGCGCGCTTCCCGTCATGCTTTGCGCTCCGGGTCAGGGCCTGAAACATATTACACAAAAGATGTCTAGATTGTACATTTTTAACGTTCATGAAGGACACAGTTCTAGCGTGTTATGGGATGTAATGAAAAGAAAAAAGTGACACCCTTTATGAACAAATCTCACATCATTACAATGGTTCTTTTACAGTCACTAAAGAAGCCGACTTTTCCTTTCTCGTTCTCGTTCTACTAGCTAGACGGCATGATTTGCAAGCTAGATTTGCAACTGACTTTATTTGATAACGTTCTTTTGGTTCAGGTGTTTTTTATAGCTTAGAATTTTTACACTTGATCGAAAGTTCAAGAGTATTCCAGCCATCATTTTTCAACACCAAACGTAGACAATACATTGCAACACATTAAACTGAGGTGGCTATAATAACATGCCTTAAATTTGGCAATTATATCAACATATATGAGTTAAACAAATTCTCCCCTTACCTGCAAAAGAGGCGGCAGATCATCTTCGTCTTCTTTGTCGGCCCCGTCGTCGGCCACCGTCACAAGGCGCCGAAGGTCGTCGGCCGCGTACTCGCGCGTTCCCGGTACCAGCTTGATTTCCTCGACGGAGTCAGACTGTGTGCAAAGGGAGAAAACGTGGGTTGAGTATGAGGCAATGATTTATTAAAGAGGTGCTCTACCACATCATCTTCTAATTTAGACGACTTGCTTGTTTTTACATACTCTTTTTCGACGTTGCTAGCCGTATCCTGTGCGAGAACTCGAAGGAAAATTTAATTTTCTCGAAACGACACTTCGATCTAAGCATAGATGGTACAGGATTATGCGATAATATTGTTACTGATTATGTGCTTGATCTAGAACTATCTGTCATTTAACCTAACACCACCATCTTTTAAGTAGCATTGTTGCTACGGAAAAATTTCAACAATATAAGGTAAAGACACGCATCTATCTGATTGTGTAAAATCTCTCAAAACTCACGCGTGACGTGGACCTCTCAGTGAGAATCTCGTCCTCATCTCCCTGGGCATCATTCATCGACATGGCACTCCTTCGGTCTGTATCAATACCAAGTTCTTCCAGAAGGTTCTCCTGGTTGCTCGCGATATGAGGAAGAGAGTCGCATTTGTGCAGCAGCATGGACTCGATAGCCATCTGTTCTTTGTTCACGCTGAAGGGGAATTAAGATATAATTTATATACACTGTAAATAATATTATATTTTGTAAGGGAAACCCAATGAAGAGTCGTTAGTGTGTATAGCTTTGAAAAGCTAGTATATATGGTGTTTCACTGTGAAAAGGGTAAAACATGGAAACGGTTTATCCATGTTTAGGAAATGCCATTTTCTCGGGTTTTCTCGGCTTGATCACGCATAAGTTAATTTTAAAATTTGCTTTTTATCATAATATAATTAGATTTTTCAATCGATAAACCATCCCCTAAATTCTAGGTATGATTTCAGAGTCAAAATGCTTTAAATATTTTTTTGTATCATTAATATAAATCACCTTTTCTTTTCGATTTCTCTTTGGTGTCTCTTTGCAATAGCGGCTGTCGATTCTGAAAAAAAGATGATAGCACTGTAATATAGATCTATTGCATGCAGCATGTGTGTGGGGATAAACTTTAGTATTTTAGTTATAATATTAGAAATTCATTAGTTACAAACAACACTACTACATGTAATATAAATTACTACTTTATTAGTATTATCTTCTACTAAACGTATAGTACATAGTCAATCGAAAAATATATATAATCTAATGTATGATCGTAGGTAATAAACGCTTTGTTTTATAGTTTATAAATATGTCATACCCTTTTAATCGCGCGCAAAATATCCTACTTAATATACATTATTTTTCACATGCATCCAGCAAAATATGATCATTACTATCTAGACAGATGTCATGTTTATTTGGACCTCACAATGTGATAAAACACAACAATTTAAACATTCAATTCAATATGCCATGCAAAATCATACATATGTGCAAGTATGCAGACAAATGGATTTCAATTAAGTTGGATAACAGTTCATTTGCAAACTACATACAGAAAAATCCTGTTAAACCGGATACCTCCGCAACGACGAATAATGTTCGGTTTAACACATGTGCAGTTTTCCGATAAAAATTCTAACGAAAATATAGAGCAGAGCCAGATCCAGAAAACTCTGACCTGGGGCAGAATAAAAAAGATATAAGAGCTAAAGGGACTTGGAACTATAATCTGAATTATAAGCCAAAGGGGTTGTTATATTGTTGCCCTGGACGCTCTTTCAGATCTTACCATACACACACACATACAAAGCAAATGCAATATATGGTATAATGGCTATCTGTAGGTGAACTACAAAACATGCAAAACAACATCAGCTTATATGACGAACGGCAAGTGTTAGATAAAGATGGATATCATACAAAAGATTGAACAATAAACCAGTAAACATCATGCAAAATAATTTCTTACTACCAGCATGTCATACCGTTGGTTTGAGGAAAGAACCTTACACCTTCAAAAATATTACACAAATAGCACACATTTACAAAACTGCCTTCTCTGGCTCCTAATTTAAATAATAAACTGCTGCGCTATTTTCTACAAAGCATTTTATTATGAACATCAAAATACCAAAGCCACATAGAAATAGATTATGTAGAGTCTCTAATACAATGTATATGATTATAACTCAAAATGGGTTCAAAATATATGGAAGTAACACTATAATGCTGAGGGAAAATACAAAAAGCTGTACATGCTATGCACAGATTGGATGAATATTTAGACTATTCAAATCAAGAAAGCGTAACTGGTGAGTAATAGAATCTTCGTTTGGTTATAGTTTCCATACAATGGTATAATCCAAATGTTTTCATACTTGCCCAAAATTAGACAGAATTTCATAAACGACCAAAAATATTAATTATACAGTTGAATAGTCTAAATGTCAAATAAATATGGCAGTTTGATAAGTCTGTCGACGTCGTCCTTGCAATCTTACCAGCGAGCCTTGCGCGTATAGTTCCCTGACTTAACTGTTTCCTTCTTTGAAAGCCTTACCACAAAATGAATTGTTTCCATTAATAGTTTATTTTACCCCGTTTTTCATTCCCCTTCTATCAATATTTTCAATTTTTAATCTTATCTGTTATTTTATCAATTTCGACTCGTCACGCGCTTATATTTCTGTTTTGAACTTATCGGATGCATATGTATTAGTAAACTTCTAGAACTACTTTTTGATTTGTGCTACTCACACATATTTGATATTTTGTCAAAATTAATCCAGCAAGATATGGACTGAACGTTATCATATATTCCATCATAATTATACTTTCCATTATACTCTTTAATTGACTATTTTATCTATGAATTAGTAATAAAAACCACATGAATCTTACCAGATACGTGCGAGTCGCTTCGTGCATTTTCGGGGATGAGCTCAAGCAAAGGCTGAAGACGAGCTGCGTCTAGATCGGGCATCGCATCAGTCAACTGTAGGAAATAGAAAATGAGTTGAAGGTGATTTTCATGACTGAGATATCATATCGGTTGAATTACACGGGCAAAAAAGATATTCAATCTGATATTGACATGAAGACATCTACATGCAAATGCATAGACTATTGATTCCTTGATCCAATGATCCATGGTCGATTTATGAATATAAATAGCGTAGGTCAAATTCAAACTTATTTGTTTATGATCATATTCATATATTTAGTAATTTTCCTCTTTTTTTGTAAACGAAAAAAAACAAGACAGATCTAACGGCAGAGAATATAATAATCTTTTAACATCAGTTGACATTTACATAGATCCTACCAGTTTCATTTCCTCGTCCTTAGTCAGAGTCTTTGTTTTCTTCGACCTGCTTTTGGGTCTGCTTTCTTGGAGCTGCAAAAGGGGCAGAAAATCAGTTTGATTTTCATATACAATCTATTCATACAATGATATTACATTTGTAGGCCCATTCAAAAAGCCATCGTGATAAATCATTTCTCGAGTAATTCAGGTCAACATCATGTTTTAGTAAACAAATGTCTGCGAAAATCCATAAACGATTTTCACCAAAACGACTCAAAAGATCTAAAGGATATTACGACAGTGCGATAGCATATATCGAAACTGTATCTTGATTCAATCATAAGAAACACCCTTATTGTGTGGGACTCAAAAATCCTTTATAACTGACTTTGGCGGAGGGCATCATACTGTTACATTGTATTTGAATACGATATAGAACTTCTAACACGCAGTCTTATAATGTATCAACCCTGTTATAAGTAAGAAAGACCTCTTGTTGCATTTGACTTACGAATCCCTTATAGCTTAGTTTTGAGGCTGGCATGATCGGGATGGCCGCATCTGGGTCTTCGTCTACGATTGTCCCTCGGAGGTCGGCCACGATGTAGCGCCGAATGGTCAACACGTTTAAGCTGGTAAGAAATAATAAATAAGGCATTGCCTATATTGGTAAAAACAAAACGATCAAGATATATCGTTATCGTCAAAGTAAAATTAATGATGACATTGATGTGAATATAGTTCTACTTAACTTAAACAAATACATGTGTATAGATACGACTGAAATGTGTTTGATCATAACTGAGATTTCGAATAATTTCTTATTCAATTCGTTCAAGATCAAATTAGGTTAGGATTTTACTTGCAAATCGAAAACAAGAATCTAATTCGTCGTAACACCAATCTAAGACGAACACAATCCTAACGAAAAAAAATACTAATAGGGGTAACACATAAACATCGCTTTATTAAATTCAGTAACAAAACAACGGAAGTTCTCACAATTTATGGAGATCGATGGCGAGCATAGCCTTGAGACGACTCATGTTTGCAGGACCACTGAAGACACCGCGACGCGCCAAAACTACAAACAAATTGAAATTTTTCATGAAATGTATATTGTTTTTCCAAAAAATTACGATTATGGATCATGTCTGTGCCAGGATCCTAAGATGCCACAATCATCTCTAAATATTTACAAATAAATAATAACTTTTGTCTCCAAAAATTTGTAAAGATTTGCAAACTTTTGGAAACTTTTGCATTTTTTGGAAATTCTCGGAACATTTGAATCAAGGCGTACTACTTGTATATTTGATACGATGCAACGACTAAACAATGCATCAATAACAAAGCTTTGTGGTCCAAAACTCGCCATTAAGCGTTTGATCCGCCAAGGGGGATCGAGATGCTTTGCTCCAGATAATGTTCAACATCAGAGGGAGGGGTAAAGGTGCGAAAACACACCGAATTTCGTTTCACCCTCACACATTAAAATTTATTGCAATATTAATAATGGAAAATGAAATAAAACATATTTAAGCTCTTCATTTTTTATTGCTGAAAATTATAAAGAATGATTTATTTTCTCGAGGAAAAGTGACCCCATTCTTTTCGCTAAGCTAAAGACTTTGAGTAAACAAAAGCCCTCCATCAATGTAAATAAGTAAATAAGGCTGGTCAGATTGCTATGAAAACTTTCGGCAACTTTTGTCTCCAAAAGTTTCCAAAGATTTGCAAATGTTTGCAAATATTTCCAGCACATTTTGGAGACGATTGTAGCATCTTAGAATCCTGGCACAGTAGTTGCCCTTAAAGAATTGCTACTACCGTAATTTTCCGCGTATTATATTCGAAAATCAGGCCTTAAGTCGGGGTGCGTATAATATACGGAAACATCGGACATGAATATTTTCATATGGATTTTTTCTTGAGTCTGTCTAACATTTGGGTACATGGTAATAACATAATGCCGCATATCTAACGTAAAAAAATCTCTACAAGACTTGAATAATCGCTTCTACGAGGATATTCAATAATTTGGATGTATATTTCATATGGTCAATACTGAAAATCAAGCGAAAAATAGAGCAACAATATTTCCAAAATTCGGGGTGCGTATCATATGCGGAAATATGGAAATTTTGACATTTTGAGGGCAAACGTCGGGTGCGTATTATACGCCGGTGCGTATTATATGCGGAAAATTACGGTAATTATCCGTGAACATTTAGTAAAAGCAAATTGTAGATACAGTTAGAACGTTTGAATCAAGTATACAGCTATAATGATTTCCTAGCAGCTTAAAGACCGCTACGAATCTTGAATATACCAAAGTTTGAAACGCAAGCAAGAAAATGCAAGGCAATACACTTTAAGGAAGACTTTCACCGCTATAACATAGGCTATATAATATAACTTATATATATATAATAGTTTATATATAAACTATATATATAAATATATAATAGTTTTCCGAATACTCACTGGCTGCTTTTTCGACGTAGTGTAGGAATAGCTGCTCACACACCGTGACAATGTGCACTGTAATGCGTCGCTGCATCTCCTTGTTATCTGTTGCTGACTGGAATACAGAAAAACGATTTTAACAGTTATTGGTAAAAATAATATTGCGAAAATTCATTGCTCAACATCGGAGTGTTTTATTAAATGAATTGTTATACCATTTAATACAGCTTTACTTCTCTTATGAGCATTTCCAAAATTAAAAATCAGCATTATCAAGATTTAAGAATTATTAACTAAATCGTGTTTACACAGATTGCAATCCTAGGTCACAATCCTATGCTACAAAGCCTCAACAAACTGAAGTGTTTTCATATATTGATTTTACTCATAACAGTTATGCTATATCTCGTGTATGCGTTTATAAATTTATGAAATAAATGCTTTTTCTTACCAGAAATGGGTCGTTCACTTGTAGTTTGAGGTCCTTCCAGATGCCATTCAATTCGCCCATGACGATGGCGGACTAGAATGATAAATGTATAATATGCTTTAGATACACATGAATGGAATAGTTTGTTACACAAGTTAATTGCTGTCAATCTAATATCGACGGCTTAAAATATTGATATTATTACAGGGATACACATATACACAAAGCGCAAACGTCACATCAAGCGACACTCGCAAATGATTTAAAACTTAGAATATTAAAACAAGTAAAGCTACTGCCAAAGACCCCAGTCTAAAATAATGTTACTGTTATTGCTTTGGGAATAATCTTCAGTTGAATTTATTTTATTAAATTGGCTTTGGATTGAAAAGCTATTTTCTTTTTCGGAGAAAACATAACGATGGTTTTAAAAATCATCACTCACCAGTTCCTTTTGGTCCGCAACGCTAAGTGCTTCAACATCATTTTTCGAAGTCACCCGCCTCCGTACCAGCTTACATAACTTTTCATATGTGATAGGTGGTGCCTTGATTTCCTCCTGAAAATTAGTGACAATTGATTATTGATTTATTTCTATTATTATCAACATGAACATTAATAATTTGATAGAATGGGAATGAAACAGCAACTGAAAAGTTTAATAGATTCGCATATAACATGTTTTTCGTTTATAAGATTTGCTTGATCATAAAGAAAACACAAATAAAAACGGGTAATTATCCCACTAACTTATTGCAATTCTGAAAATGATAATATCTAAAGCAGCTTTTATCGCGTAAGACTTATCCCACTAACTTATTACAATTCTGGAAATGATAATATCTAAAGCAGCTTTTATCGCGTAAGACTTATCCCACTAACTTATTACAATTCTGGAAATGATAATTTCAGACATGAGAACAGCGTTAGAGTAAAAAAGCGGAAAATTTTGAAAAACGCCTGAGGCGCAACACTTCTATATACGGAAGTTCGGGGGATATCCAATTGAAAAGCTTTTACAGGTTTTTTTGGCCTGTGGAGGCATCTATTGACCAACTTCATCCACCTTATTGATTTTGGCAAATCATTATTATCATTAAAAGCTGATCACAAGCATTATACATGGTCACATTAACCGATATAAAATAAGATATTGCGACGACAGCTATAGTTATAGACAATTAAAGAAATTTCACTGTTTTAAAGTCAGTTTCAAAATCCCAGGTTCTTCCATTATTTTACCCTGATCAAAGATTGAGTCTGGCCCAATCTAAGATTGTATTTAACAAGGAAGTATTTGTGAAACACGAACAGGCCCCAACCGCCCCCAAACTCGAAGGGGTATGGGTTTTTGTAGATTTAAAATATATTTTCTATGAAAACCGCTATTTTTGGCCAATTTGACAACTTCCGGTCGGGTGTTTTTTGTCCGAAATGGCCAAAAGGCACATTTACGGACCAAGACCTTTCATTTAAGCCTATAACCAAGTCTCTAAGATCTTCCGTTCAAAGGTTCTAGCCCGTACAAGCTGAAGTCTTGGAAAACGCTATTTTGGGCTATTTTGGCCAATTTGACCACTTCCAGTGGGGTGTTTTTGACCGAAATGGTCAAAAGGCACATCTACGGACCAAGACCTTTCA
>LQRL01042064.1:0-10756 GCA_001703475.1 Hydroides elegans
TACCCATAGATACCATTTCCGATGAAAACAGAAAATGCACGCACGGACAGGGCAAAACCTATATGGCCCTCTGACTATAGTCAGGCGGGCCATAACAATAATTTGCCTATATAGGAAGGGTACCAAATGACAAACGGGAACAAGTAAAAAATAACTTTTGAATATTCAATTACTAGAAATAGTTTTGACTATGTGAAATTTTGTGAGTGCATAAAAACTATAAATAATATATGAGAGCCGACCGTACGATAATTGCGACCATGTGGAATCATTGTCCGAATTACTTACTTAATGGCTGTAATTTAAAATGAATAATTTAACTAAAGGTTTGGCCACATTGATCAAACTTACATTAAAACCAAGCGTCAAACCAATTAAGGTCATGACGACAATAAACAATTTCATGTCATTAAACCAGCTTCAAACTTGCTTCAAATCAGCATAGAGACTATGTAAATAGTAATTTTACATATGCGCCTTTGGTTTAAAGGGTAGTTTGAAGGTGGTTTAAAGTATTGTATGATTGCATTTCAGCATTTGTGTGCCATCGGAACCACGACCTTAAGTAGTTTGAAACTAAGTTTGAGGGTTGGTTTAATCGATGTGACCACAGTCTAAAGTCTGGCAACATAATATATTTAAGATCAACGGGTCGCGATACTAAGGAAACGTTACTCTCTTCGACATAAAGTTGAGGCCAGCGATATGTTCTGAAGCCGCCGCATACATTGAATGAAATATGTATAGTCATATAAACATATAATAAAAAGATAGTCACATAGCTGTTTTTATCAAAATTGCGATAATTTTTCCTTCACTTTCGCATCCGTTACAGAAATATGCTGACCAGTGACCGCATTATGATGACTTTTGAATTGGTAACTGTGTATTTTTTCCGAATACGCAGTTGTTAAGAAGCATATGCTTATCCCACCCAATAACATAATGGAAACAACACTAATGAATTCCACAGATGTGTCAAGACAAATGGAGCGTTTTCAAATTTGGGATAAATTAAGAATTGAAATGCTATACAAAAGAACAACGTGTTCCGGAAAAACCTATTCCCGTTAATACAAAAGCACAGTAAGAAACGCTAGAATTGTAAATGCTAGGGTGCCTGTTTGATATAAATTTTCCAAACAAATGGTTAAAATCTTCTTACATACTCATTGAAATTACCCGGATGGTCAAGTCATTTAGTTTATAGTTTGAATTCATGTTGAAATGTATAGATATAGGCGTGGATAGGATATATATTAGGAAAAGGTTTGCTTTATTTTTTTTTAAATTTAAATTTGCTGTACTAGAAAGAATACATATTGATCACAACATAACATTGCATTCAAAAATAATGTAATAAAAAACTATATTAAATATGCAACATTGCTGGATAATTTAACAACAATTAAGACCATTGAAAACCGCCACTTCCACACATGAAACATAACAGTGTTGTTGTGCTTAAGCACAAATTAAGCCAGTTAGCTTAAAATAAATGTAATTTCAATTGATATTAAAATGTTATTTATGTATACCTTTTTTAAGCACGTGCAACTTGAATGATATTCAAAGTCTGGTCCTATCTAGCCTTAACTGGTTTCCGTAAAATAAATGATGTTTTTCTAATGAATTTTGTAGCTGTTTATATAACTTATATCTAATTATTGAATAATCAAGTAAGGTTTCTACGAAAATCTCCGAATGAGTTAGACAGAGGATATCCTAGATGGAAATTTATATTTTAGGGTCTAATCACATAAGTTTAACGCATTTCACGCATAAATGACATTTTTTGCCTTGCTATTTCTAACGAGCCACATGACTTCTGATCAATCATATCAACCTTATTGATCGTTAATGGTTAAAATCGTTAAAAAACACCAAAAATAAAATTTAATGGCCGATTTAAGCGATTTTAGAGCCTTTTCTCTCATTATGTACAAAAAAAAAACGAATCAAAACGGTTATCGACAGAGCCTTGAAACTTGAAGACATTACATTCATGCCTTATTCAAAATAAATATAAGATTTAATATTAGAATCTATACATATATGTTACAATGTATATCAATACAAGCCAGATGTTAAATTTATTTTAATTTTGGAGACTCTATAATGTCACATTATACTTATCAGTTTCATCTTATAAAATGCTAGCAAAAAATAAATAGAATACAAATTGAATGTACAGCTCAGACATAATATTTTTGCCATGGAATTAAGCGACTACTTATGTCCCATGTTCTATAAATAAAAACAGAGAAGTAGAAAAATATGCTGCAAAATAATAAACATATTGTAAAAAGAAAATATTACGGGTCAAATCGTTCACAAGGCAGTACATTTACTTAAATACGATTTCAAACGCTATAAAATTGAGGAGGGAACCCAAAGATTAAGTTAATCTAATGTTCAAAAACCTGTAAGTCCAACCTAGCATTCAATAAGCAGGAATACTTTCACAAAATATTATTTTAAAGCTGCCCTCAATGGTTATTTTTGATACAAAAAGGGTTTATGTACAACTTTATACGATGAACTAAAATAAAAAATAGAAAATGTTTTGTTTATAAGATCCGAGTATAATTGCACCGTAGCACATGCAGACCCTCCCATATGGTGCTTAAATCCTAAAAATTTTATACGGGGAAAAACATACAGGTATAAGGACCTGGCCACATTGAAAGCTTTTCTTGCTTTTATTTCCTAAAAACGTCTTCCAATGTTGTCATTATGGGAAATCAAAAACAACGAGCGGTTTGGTAGCTTTTACTTTTTTTTAGTTTCCCATAAGGAATACATTAGAGGACAGATTTGTCAGAAATAAAAGCTAGAAAAATCTGTTCACCGTTTTTTTTTTTAGTTTCCAATAAGATATACATTAGAAAACAGGGTTGTTAAGATATTAAAACAAAATAAGCGTCCGATGTGGCCAGGCCCTATTGTGTTTCATAAGTATTCTGTATAGCCATTATATTTCACAATGAGCCGCTCAGGAGACCCCGTTCCAGGACGCAACAATAAAACCAATATTTCTATAATAGAAATATCAATGAATATGACCCGACCTGGGGTTAGCCTGGATTTAGTACATATTCTCAACCAGTGCGTCCGAAAACGTATGAATAAAATGTTATTCCATTCATTGAAACATGTTGAGGCGAAGTCTATAGCTCATAAATACGCAAAAAAATTCTTTGATTGAGTATATTCATTAAAACGAATTGAATTATAGGTTTGTGAGCGTTTAAAATAGCAATGTATATAATCAAAATTTATATAGCTTTAACTTGACTAAATAAACCATAGAAACTGTTCGTTGGGTGAACGTGTTCTTTAGGCTGTTTATCCCTAAGCTAATAAATAGAACCTGAATCATAACAAATATTCGAAAATTGCACATTAGACGGTGGAAGGATAACAATCCTCTCAAAAAATTTGTTTTCATTAAAAGCCAAAATTAAAAAAAAAATATTTTTGGACTGAATCATCTTTACATTGCAATTAGAAAATCAAAGATCAAATAAATTATTAAAACAAGTAATGAAGCATTTGCAATATAATTCTACCTTTGATATGGTACACATCTAACATGGAAAGTTTTCATTTATTTGTATTTGTATATCTTAAGGTCATGGATAGTTGAATAGCTAATGTAGCGAGCACTGCGAAATATCGAATATGTTTGAATCTTGTTTACTGATCAATGGATATATGAATAGTGATTTTTGGTCTGGATTCCGTTAATGTTATTGTCTGTAATTCGCCAAACGAATGAAGGTCTCAATATATAAATGGGATTAATGGATAAACGATTTAACAAAGTGTTGAAAGATGCAAATATACAAATTACGAAATGTTGATTTGAATTGAGATTAAGTTGTATTATCTGGCTTTCAACTGCAATCGAGAGATAGTTAACCTATCAAAGAATGATCGTACTGACTGTCTAAGAAAATTGCACAGCACACAGCACAATGCAGAACAAAAAGCGGATATACATCGATTTTATGCGAATATAATCAACTGGAATGGTAAAATAAAACGTAGACTATCTTCGCTGAAAGCAATTGGCCGAGGAAATTCATCAGTGTTTAGCTATTGAGTAATCGTCCTAGATCTATATAAAGTGATTTGGCTGCATATGTAAGGTACAGTGTCGCGAGGTTCTAACCTCTCATTTATTCTCCTCAGCGTTTATGTGTATAGCGTTCATCGTTTTTTTTTTTGGTTCATGCATTGATCGCTTATGATTTACACATAGACTTTGTATGCATTTATATGTGTTTATCGTTCATGCGTTTGCCAATGCCATGTTAGAAACGCGCGCAACTTCTACCTCATTTAATGCATTGAATCTTTAAACAGATATGGCATCTCAAACCCATCAATCCCCGATAGATGGCGGTTACTCATACGTCATCGCTCTACTTGTGTTCCTGGCTCATATGATCCAACTAGGATTCTCCTGGACCATGGGTGTGTGGTACACGGTATTCATGGAAGAGTTCAATGTTGGAAGTAAATATGTGGCGCTCATATCGTCGCTGAATACTGCCTCTTTTTATGCTGCAGGTATGTATTTTGATAGAGATATTAGATATATTTAGGATGCGTAATGGGTTTAATTACATGTAGATCGAGGGATGCTTTGATTGCGCAATTTCACTGGTTGTTATTATACAGCTGATATAATCCATACATACGACATTTTTGTTAAAGCCTAAGGAATCAAATCATTGTCATTTAATATATTGATATCTTGTTTATTTCTAGGTCCGTTGGCGTCTTTCCTCACCAATCTATTCGGTGCACGTCCCGTGTGCATCCTTGGTGGACTGGTGGGATGCATAGGGGTGGTGCTAAGTATATTTGTTAATAGCATTGAAGGTCTTTATGTTACATTCGGACTTATTTCAGGTACACAATTTTGGATACAATTTTTAATGAACATATTTATACATCAGCGTTTTCATAACAGACAATTAAGTATAAGGAGTATTTTACCATTGAATGTATTTATGTTATTGTGGTTTCATGCTTGATCATACCAATTTATCATAGTAATATTACTAATAAACAATTGATTCATTTAATTTACAACATCTTTCTTTTGATTATCGGTTTCCTTTTTTTCTAGAAAGTGCAATCTCATTCCCATAAAAAACCTTTATTATATAAGAATATATTTTTTTACAGGCATTGGCATCGGTCTCTCCTACATCCCCGGCATTTCCATCATGAGCTTCTACTTTGAGAAACGGCGCAGCGTTGCCATGGGAATCGCCGTTTCCGGTTGCGGTATTGGCACTTTCCTGTTTCCCCCGATTATCGCTCATCTTATTGGTTGCTATGGCGTCAAGGGCGCCATGTTGGTTATAGCTGGTATCATATTGCAGCTGGTGGCCATAGGAGCGCTGTATCGGCCTTGGAAAGGAGAGCGTAATGTAGAAGTAGATGGTTTAAATGATGAAAAGAAGAATGATTCTGAAGATATGAAAGACTATGACATACAGGCGCTAGTTGAACCGAAACTTAATGGAAAGTTGGAAGATATAACATATGTCGAAGGGACGAAAATTTCTTATGGAAATACGAAAAACCTCTATAAAAATGAGTTAGTTCGTGAGCTGAAATTAAACGGAAATGGAATCATTGTTGATAAACATACATGTATATTACTCAATGAACCGAAATCAAACGGATTTCATCATGTAAATAACCAGTATTTGAGTAGCAGTAGACCGAATGTGCTTGTAAGCAAGGCGAGTTTATTACTAAGCAATGACAGTTTAAAAGGAAGTAATGTAACACTCAACTCTTTAGCCGCTCGTCGAAGACGCTTAGGAGTTCCATCCAATTTCTCGAGAACCATCAGTATTTGTGACTTGCAACCTGGCTCTGCGTATAACTCAAAACCAGGATCAATCTATGGCTCAAAGCTAAGCTTAGCTAGGAATGGCTTGCTTAAGGGAAGTAGAAGTATCTTGGGCAGTGCGAATCTCATAAATGGCTCACTACTGAATGACCAATCAAGCTATATGCAAATTCAAGACAATGTTAGCGAAGTATCAACGAGTTCTGATGACGATTCAAATGTAAAACAATCTATGCTCGACAAGCTCAACTTGGATATCTTCAGAGAGTATAGCTATCTCAGTCTTTGTATCAACAATTTGCTCTTTTGTTTTGGACTCTCTATTGTGTACGTCCATTTAGGGTCATATGCCAAGAATACGCTGGAACTAACCATTGAACAATCGGGACATTTCTTTTCTGCTATAGGGATCGCTAATTTCTTTGGAAGGTACGTGTATTTTCTAAAAGAAATAGAAAATCCTATTATTTTGGTCCACTTTAGACTATCTATAGCCTTAGGAAAATGCTCAATGAAATAGACAGATTTTTTCTACTTACAAAAAATGACATTATTCATATCTTCTATATAGTTTAGTGGTTTTGATTGAGTGCATCAACCATTCTTATTTCCCGGTTCCCCGTTTTTCCATTGTTCTTTCAGTGCCAATATATAACTAATCGCCCTGTTCAGCGGGGAATTACTGAAGCAGGGTTGTCTTCCGAAAACAATGGATGACTAACAATGGAGTACTTTGTGACACATATGTCACTATCGGTGACATGGATTAAAGTGCTAAGGGCCTGGACACATTCAAAGCGTTTATGAGTTTCTCATATTTCCAAAGGCCTCCTTAGTATACGGTCACATTGGAAGCTTTTTCGAGTTTTTTTCCCCACAAATCATGACTAATGTATTCCTTATGAGTAAGTTTAATCATAACATAAACCACGCGCTTCTTTTAAAGAAGCTAGTCGAGTTCAGA
Source organism: Hydroides elegans (assembly GCA_001703475.1). Lineage (NCBI taxonomy): Eukaryota > Metazoa > Annelida > Polychaeta > Sabellida > Serpulidae > Hydroides > Hydroides elegans. The sequence continues at coordinate 6,846 of LQRL01042064.1, forward strand.
TTGCCCAAAAAGAAATACATTTGAAGACGGTGTTTTTTTTTAGAAAAAAAATCCCGGAACTCTACCAATGTGGCCAAGCCATTTAAGCAATTGAAACCAAAAGCGTTTCTCGCTTATTTATTCATGAGAGATGCGGCTTATAGTTTCCTAAAATAAATATTTTAAAAAGAACAGTTTCTAATGAAAAAACAATACATGCGCCCAGACCCTTAAATGATACGTGTACAGCGACGATTTTTTTTTATCCAATCTTATTTTTTTATTGTCTATAAATTGTTCTATCCTCTATTTCTTTATAATATACTCTATATATTTTTCCAAGCATATTTATCAGCACTTAAAAACGAAGACGCTTTAGATACCCATGATTATCATTTATTGATGTGATCACCCTAAACACGAATTGTAAAATGACAGAAATCCTTTTTGTTGATCTATTTAAACAGTGTGTTCTTTAATCAAACAGCTGTTCAAGTAATAGCGAAAGGCTCGACTTGTGAATTGCAATTACGGACCGTCGCTTATCAGCAACTTTCAATTTCTTAAGAAACCTGGAAATAAGCCGGTTATCCAATTTTGACTCGGGCTATCTTCGAATTACACCTGCTCGACTGCGTCTCGAAGTTAGTAATTCTCATATCGCCCTCACAAAATCGGATAACCTATACATAGAACATAACTGAATCGGTAAGCCAGCTATAACATAAGGACATGTCCATGCACACAAGCTTCTTGGAGCATTCTTTAAATAACTCACCATATTTTGTCACGTGATTTTCTAGAAGATCATTGAATTCATCATTGAAGCCACTAGCTTCAATTGCATTTCAATGCGCATTTGTTTTAAAAAACATAGTCTATATACAACAATGTTTTGCTTGGTATTGAGGCTCCATGAAGCTTTCCCTGTGGCAAGGCATTTAATGATCATATTAAGCATGCCTTATTACAGGTTATACTTCATGCATATTTGAGATATATAGTCTTTTGTTATTTAACTATTTCCAGGTTTGCGTTCGGTGCACTATGCCAAGTTCCTTTCTTCAAACCCATGTGTGTTTACACGGTCTCATTTGCAGTTGCAGGTAAATATCACTCTCTTCGAAATAATGTATTTGTTTTAGAAAAAAAAAAAGAAAACAAAATCGGCATGTTTTGACAAGGTTTACAGAAATACACTATAAAAAGGGTTTTTATTATCATACGAGTTTGTTTCCCTAAAGCGGCTTCTTGATCGGTGTCTAAAATTCTATAAAAAATATATATATGTTTCAGTAGAGGATCCAGGTCCTAAGCTAAGAGGTGTTGCTTTGACGCTTAAAATTATAATGTTCTGACTAAGAATTACTCTAAATTTATAGAAAATGTTAGAACCACCAGCAAAATTACTATAATTGGTTATGTTTTAATTCTTTCAGAAGTTGAATTACCTAACAATATATAGCAGTACATTATGACCGAAACCCCTCTACACGATGACATAAATTCAAAAACTGATTTGAACAGTTCATAAAAAATCTACGCATTCATTCGCGTTCTCTCTCTCTCTCGCTTGATGTGTCGATTGACGCTACCTTCATTGAACCTTCATGTTCGCCTGATTTGAGCCGATCATTTTTAAGTTATACACAACATTTATTAATTAAATGATTAAAAAAAAAATTGCAAGCGAGTTCAAAACCACTAAATCCATCCAAACTTTTTCATTTCTTTTCAAGGAATCGTGACGTTAGCATTGCCGTTATGGGATGAACACCTTTGGCTCATGTCTTATGCAGTTGCTTTTGGTTTCCTTAGCGGCTCATTAGGTGCTCTCCTACCAAGTGTTATATTACAGGTACGAATTGTAATTCGAAACCTTTTCTCACTTCGATATTTATGGTGCAGTCAATATCAAGTGTGAATGCAACAAGATTTAATAGAAATCTAGTTAGAACAAAGAGCGAACAAACATCGTTGGAGATAAGTATTTTATTAGAATTATCAAAACGAGCGTTGCTGCATTTGTTCATTTCAACCATTCTGATATTTTGAAATAACCAGATAATGATTTATTAGTACATTTCTGACAAAGATTGTAAATGCTGTTTCGGATCAAACGGTAATTCAAAATCAACGCACCGATTTCTTAAATAATCAACTGTAAGCGAATATAAGCATGTATTACTGACACGCAATTTGATTCCTTAGGTCACAGACTTAAACAAGCTCTCAAGTGCCTATGGCTACCTCCTTGTGTTCGAGGCAATCGGGACCCTGTTTGGTGCTCCTCTCGCCGGTAAGTTCATCTAAAAATTGTGTATTATTTACACCCTAGACTTAATTATAGACCCAACCTATGAAAGAAAGATACCACAAAATGAAAATGGTTAGATGGTTTTCAAAATATCAAACATAAAATGAGTACATTTGATAAGTTATGCATACAAATCTTAATTAAAGTGTATGCGCTGTCAGTCTTCTTTACGATTGGCTTGGATGTACCTTATAATCATATAAATATGCATACATGTATGTATTGATGCCTTGGTTCGTATTATGCAGGTGTACTCTATGACTGGACTGGAGTCTACAAAAACTCTTTCTACATGGGCGGCCTCTTTATGGTTGCCTCTGCCCTCGCTATGGGTTATCCAATCAAATACGGCCGTTCAGAAGCTGAAATGCAACGCGCCCTCAGCTGCAGTTTGGATGAACAATTTAATGATGTGATGGACAATTTAAATGGACCAATCACAGAGCATGAGACAACACCGATAACGGAAGAATCATCATTAGAGGAAGTTTGAATCGAAGAACATTTATCTGCTTTAACTATAAAACTCAAAGTAAAATAATGACTGTTGAGCCTAGAACTCAGGGACAACAAACCATTGCAAGCAACATTTAAATGTTCATAGGAAACTATAAAATCAGTTATTTGCACAAAAAACCTAACGTGTATATTGGTGCCACATTCGGGAAAGTCAAGCGAATCGCACAAGACCTTAAGGATTGAGGTTCATGGAAGAAAATATAAACATTAAGTTCCTGTCTTAAAAATGTACTAATCATACGGTGATGTAAAATGATGTCATACGGTGATGTCATATTCGACTTTGTATCGCAGTGGTATTGCACGTATATGACAAGCTTGGAAAATTGTGTAAATAAACAAGTACATGTGATGACAAAAGTAAGTTTTTATTTCGAGACCACTCACACATTGAGATCTCCTAATTATACACTGTATGGCCATGGTGCGCGTTGACGGAATAAATAAGCGCGCTAGTATTGCTAAAATCTCCCGTTTTTGCATGTACAGAAAGGTAAAATTGCTCTGTTTTTATGTAAATGTGGATTTAAGCTTTCGATTTCTCGAACTTTTTTCTAGTGCGTTTCTGTTAACCTTGAACGAAACCTAAAGTTCGGTATCCCAGGATACACGATGAACTCACACAGCAAATTCATCATAAAATCCTAATTTTTACTTCATATAAGCGCTTCTTTGTACCTCGTTTCTCGCTTATGATGACAGCATCTGTGTGACGTTGTTTTGAAGTCATAATGACAGCAACATTTTTGCAGCCCTACGACCCGAAAATAAAGACACGAGAATTATAGAAACAAGAGTAAATTCATCGGCCCGGGGTCGCAGGCCCCGTGCCTTTATACAACTTACATGGCCATTACCATTACTGCTAAAATCTACTTTCGGTTGAGCGTGGGTGATTACCACATGGTGATTGTGTAGTTGTTCACCTTTATTTTCACGCTAATAGTTTAATCAAATACATGCAAGATGTTGATATATTAGCAACGCCATTTTTATTTTTTTACCATAATGCGTTTTTAAACCAATTCCTCAAGCTATAAGGTAATCATTAAATAGTTTGCATAAATATAATTTGATATAATTTTTAGTTCTATGA
>LQRL01042064.1:10946-33041 GCA_001703475.1 Hydroides elegans
CTTTGGGTATCTAACCTATTTCAAAACATTAGTTACAATATCAAGACCTCCAACAGCTAAGCAAAAACATAGAAAAGTGCATTAAAAATGATAAAATCGCATTTTAAAGAAAAAGATTAGAATTTGCTTTGCAACAACAACCAACGAAATTTTACATGCTGTAAAATAATGGTTACGTAATAAAATAAAGCAAGTGGCAATTGACGTTTTAAATAGCATGTATAAACGAAAGTGCTAATACTGGTCAATAAAATCAACTGTACAAACGAAAATGAAAACTTAAGTTAGATGAAACGGCATGTTAAAGTGCTAAGCTAATTGATGAACAATCATGCTAAAAATGTTTAATCGTTTAAATAATTGCTCATTAATTTTCTGTTCATTATGAACAAAATCTATAAACCAAAGAATGTATTTTTTATTAAAAAGGGTTTTCGCAAGAGAATTCTAATTAATGATTGATAACACAAGAACAAAATGTCATAAAATATGAAATATAAATATTTGGCTCAGCAAAAATATGCAATGTTTATAATGATTTGAGCGATCTTTTTGTTGCTGAACAGTACGGTTTTTTGCAGTCATATATTAGTTTGTGGTGTGTTTACATGAAATTTTTACTAAATGTAAACACAGTGGAAAATTTTAACTAAATGATTTTTTTTAAATCCCGGGGCAGCTTGCAGAAGTACATTTCTAATTATTAACATATTTTTTATAGGAAAAGAAATGGCACTGCAATTAACTTGCAAAGTACAAAACAATAAAGCATCATAAGAAGAATTAAAACTAAAATAATTCCATGTTGCCGTATAACATGGACTTGGATTGATGAAAAAAAAGAAAAACAATTTGACGGTGTATAAAACTAAATACGAGTTATATATAATTTAATGATCGAACCGGTGTTCAACGCAATTTGAGTTGATAAAAAAGACATACATGATGTAAAATATTACTTTTTAAAAATATTTCACATTATTTTATTATTTTACCAAACTAGTGCAAAGAGTATGTTTTCACTATCTAGACCACAAAAGTATATAAAAAGCTATATTGTATGATTTTATATTTGCGCTTTATCGCAAAATCAATATCTGATTAACGCTACAAGTAACAATGTGTCTGTTTTCAAAAGCATTTTCATTTATTAATGAATAGATCGCAAAATCAATATCTGATTAACGCTACAAGTAACAATGTGTCTGTTTCCAAAAGCCTTTTAATTTATTAATTATTATATCGCAAAATCAATATCTGATTAACGCTACAAGTAACAATGCGTCTGTTTTCAAAAGCCTTTTCATTTATTAATGAATATATCGCAAAATCATTACCTGGTTAAAGCTTAAATTAACAATGTGTCTGTTTTCAAAAGCCTTCTCATTTATTAATGTATATATCGCGAAATCAATACCTGGTTAACTCTTGAAGTAACAATGTCTGTTTACAACAGCCGATGCATTTATCAATGATTATGAAATAAATACTTGCAAAAGCAAAACAACCTGATGATAATTCACATAAGTAGAGTCATTCGAGCATATAATGTATAGACTGGGCATGTACAAAGAAGTATCATGATGCTTGTTATAATTGTTACATATAGGAAATTTATTAAATAAAAAATCCTAATTATTTGTTTCAGATTTTTTTTCTATTTGGCGATATATTTTTGATACATTGGCGTACAAGCAAATATAATAAGAAGATTAATTACTTTGAATTGCGTGAAATTGGAGTAAATGACTCAACAAATTATACGTTTTATGTAAAACTCATGTTCAATGTAATTTTTATCACCTGAAACAAATATGAGGATAAAAATCTATATTTAAAAAATAATCCTTTGTGAAAAAAAAGATTTTTAAGTTAGTCATCAATAATCAGACGAGTGAAACAATTAGAACAATTTGAAAGGGAGAAATCAAACAACATTTGCAATTATTAAACACATGTGTAATTGGGTTTAACTAACAATTAATCGTCATGGAAAGTAAAATAGAACAGCCATTTGTATTGTGTGTTTATGATAGAGACGCCTATTGTGATGATCGAATGGCAAGCCTTCCTTTGCCGAAAGATGTTCCAAAGATACCTATTCAGGGATTATATACGGAAATAGTAAACAGAGTCAATCGGGAGTTTGGCGGAAATACTGCAACATTCATCAAATCGGTATCTCAAAAACTTCGGTATTTATCAAATCTAAGATTCTCGAGCCTTTCCCAGGAAGAATTAGCTTATATAAATTTTATCGTCGCAGAATACTGTATTTCATCTTTTGATGGATATTTTACCAATCAAGCTGGATTTTCATTTAATGAATTTGCGTTAGCAGTTCGAATTATACAGCAAAGTGCAAAGGCTTTAGCGCACATTAAAACCTCCGAACGAAAACATGAGGATGAAAATTATTTCATGGGTAAATCACATTTAGCTTGTTATTTTGCTAACATCAAGATACAGGACCTGTTTGAAATGAAACCTTGTAGTCGAAAAAAACAAGAAGCATGCAACTTCTAAAAGTCCCAGTAACATTGAGATTGCATTCACGCATTTCGTGCAAACTCACATAACTACAGATCATTTATGGGCATACCTATTGTGCGAGTTCGAACAGTTGATCGCAATAATTAGGACGGAATTACAATTCAACTCTTTATATGAAGCAATGTCAGACCTGTTACACATGCTTCCCAACTGGAACCAACTCATCAAAATAGTCGGTGCGTTGAATCACTACTGCGTACGACGTCCTTCGTTTATTGATATTTTGTGCTGCCTGATGGAACGCATAAGCCCACATCGATTAAGTCATTATCTGATCAAAGTTTTATATTTACCTCCTGAAATCGAGTGTGCTCTTAGCCATTTTGGTTTTCATGATCACCTTCATTTGCTTCGAGGATTGTCAAAGTTTGTTATACAAAACATTTATTCAAGTAGTGACTGCAATATTTCAGAAATCATGAACTTGATGAAGTGTAATCTGTTTGGAAATCATTTGCTTTCCTTTCTACCACGTAACATATTGACAATATTGAATAAAAGCCAATTAAGCCATTCTCATGACTCCCAAGAAGGCTCATGTTCATCGCAATCAAGCTATGAAACGCAAATCAACAAACACAAAAAGGTGTCCAGGAGTAAGCATCTAAAAGCACAAAAAGCTACAGATGGACAATCAATATATTCAGACCTTATCAATGCTATTTTGAATTCCGAAAGAAACGCTATGAGTCCCTTAGTAGAATCAATGCGTAAGGCAAAAAATATGACCGAGCTGTCAAATGCTTTGTTCGATAGCAGTAATATGAATGTTATAGCAAACTTAGTAAATGAGGCAGTATATATACACAATAGTCTCGAAACTCCAGCCTTTGAATCGGATTCAGACGATGACCAACCCGATGATATCAACACATCTAATCAGGATTATTTAGATGACAACTTCGGATCCAGATCAAGCAATACAGATTCCGCAGGGCATGTCGGATTGTCAGATATATACATTTCAGTCAGTAAGCACCGCGGGCGCCCCTGTACACCGGAGAGTTCAATGTCGGATACACCGTCTCATGACAGCGATATGATGATACCAGATATTGACTAATGTCATCGTCACATTTGTGCTTTATGGAATATCATGGAATACTGCGAACACACAATAAGTGAATAAATAACGGTGATTTCATCATGTTTTTTGATGTTGAAGTGTTATTGTTATAAAAGAGCGCTTTCACATTGATATCGATATAAAATGGATTGTATGTATCAATGAGCCATGTTTATTCAATACTTTGTGTTTAAAGTTTCTTTATTAGTGTTGCTTGTGTGAATTTAATTAGAAGTTTGCAAAACAGTACGATAAGGCTCGTTAAGGGCATGTCCCAGCACAAATATGATAATGTCATTATTAGGTTTATGACTAAAGCAGACTACATGATGAGGCTCTTATGATGATCAAACTCATGACATCGGATTGAGTTGATGCATATAGACACAACGAGTCAGACTCAAAGAAATCTGATTCCGGAGGGCATTTTGAATTTTCCGGTATAGGCAATTCATTTAGTGTATATCGCGTCGCCCGTGTACATCCGCGAGCTAAATGTCTGAAAGGCCACAACATGACAGTGATTTGTAGATACCTTATAGGGTAACATTCAAAACATTACCCTGGAGCAAAGCCTTCAGCATTACCGGGATTTAAAATAAATGTTATAGCAATATACGGCTAATTAAAAACTGAAAATTTGATACGATATGATTTAGATATGGTTTTCATGTGGATAACGTAATGTATATAGAATAATGTGATGTTCGGCTTTTTGTATCAATATAGCGATTGTGAACTTGTTGTAAACGTCTGATTTAAGCGTGCGAAATTTACGGCCCATAAGACATATTGTGGACCCGAATGCCATAGAAATGAAGCTTGATTGCTTCAATTCTATCTATTTAATCTAAACCAGCTAGTGATTTTGATTGCGAGCATACAAGTGGCAGTCCTTATGGTCATGAGTTAATCAGGGACAATGAGTCGCATATTTAATTTAATTGATCTAATGTTCAAAAATATGTTTTTCTTTTTTACATGATGTTTTCAAGGACGCATCTATTCTTAGAATATAATATATTCAGTGACCCTGACATCGTTTGCAAGACAGAGAGCATCATTATATATGCAGATACCGAATATTGATCAATGGGATTGTGATATTTGCCTGTGGGGAATTAACGATTATACATTTTATGTAAAAAAAACAGAATCAATTTGAAAGTACATATTCTATATCGCATGTTAGAAACTAGAAATGTACTACCGCAAGGTGGCCCGGGATTTATGTAAACTCCTTTTTTGTCATCTTTCATTTATAAGATTTATCTTAAGAAACCCCTTTATATTGAAACACATATAGAAAAATGTACATGGTTGATTTCTTATTGCAGCTGTAATTCTGCAATCGAACCAAAAGAATAATAAGCAATAACTTTGTGAGTTGCTGCTCAACTCAGATAAAATACAATGAAAAAATAAAAATGATGCTAGATACTGCTATATAAATATTTTTATTGTCTTTTATGTATAATAATTTAACAAAATAGGGTAACACTATTAAATGTCGTTTATATAACATTCAAATCTTCATTTTCATTTGTAACTTTACTTGATTCTCTTAGCACTTTTGTTTGCACCTGCTATTTAAGACGTTTATTGCCACTTGCTTAATGTATGACTAACAATTATTTTGCGCGATTTAAAATAACGTCAATTCTTGTTGCTAAGCAAATTCTATTCTATTTCTTTAAAATACGATTATATCACTTTTAATGCAATTTTCGCCGTTTTTGCTTCGTTTTTGGTGGTTTGATTACTATAACTAATGCTTTGAAATAGGTTAGATGCCTACATGACAGCTATAAAGAGTTCGAAGTGGGGCTTATCTTTTATCGCCCATTTCATATGATTAAAAATTGTATCAAAATTAAATTTACGCATACTATTAAATGATCGCTGTATGGCTTAAGAAATTGGCTAAAACAACGCATTATGATAGAAAAAGATAAAATGTTGTTTTTAATGTATCTTGCATATATTTAATTAAAACATTAGCGTGAAATTAAAAGCGAAAAAATACATAATCACCACGTGGCAATTACCCACGCTCAACTGGAAGTAAATTTTAGCAGTAATAGGATTTGGCATGTGAGTTGCATTAAAGCACGGGGCCTGCGGCCCCGGGCCGATAAACGAATGTTTGTCGGATATTTCAAAAAGAAATAATGAAAATGTTCATGTGTTGTTAGTATTATCTGTTAATTCTCCGCTGGGAATCAAAACAGGTCATCAGACCAAAGATCGATTGAAAATAATGCTGTCCAGAAGGAATTGACATATTTCAATCTTCGCGATTTGTTGTATTATTTCTATTCCTAGAGAATTGCATATTAACGACAAATTAAAGATAAAATATTAACGACGAAGTGAAGATAAAATATTCAAAAGGGCAAACCATGAAATTGTTTCAGTTATTTGGTATAGTCACATAAAAGAAGATGGAATGTATTTTGCTTGAAATAAACTACGAATGATGTTGTTACTCTTTAGATTTAGATTACATACTTTATTACCAGAACCAACGCATGTTAGTTGAGGTATGTAGTTTTAAAAGCATTTTGTTTTAAATATTGGAAGGAAATGTGCTTAAAATGATCATCTAAAGGGCTTGGATGACGGCCATTTTAACATAAGTTAAATAAAAAATCACTCAACTGGCTGCCTCGTAATGATAAATTGTTTTTATATATGGTTTCGTACAGATTTCACATAATCCACAATAACATTATAATATTAACTTAATCAACAAAATAAACCTAAGGTAATATTACAAATGAAAAAAAACTAAAGCGCCTAAACATTTTATTATAATTTTAAATTCTAGATAAACATTAAAAATTGTAATAACCGCATAATGATCATTGTTTCAAGACAAATCCATCTAACATACAGTATGAAGTATATTATAAACTTAAAACATAACAATATTTCTTTAATGAGCCAATCTTATTAACACATCCTAAATGAAATAATATAACTTATAAGAATACATTTCATTTATGCTGTATGCATTAGCATAGGAATGAAACTAAGTCTATATTCAAATATCATCTCAAAGAAGCGGTCTTTCATGAACGGCGATCAGAAGGGTCATGCGCAACAGTGAATAATGAGCAAAATAACAGAAACGGTATTACATCACTGGTTCTATATCGGTATAAACTTCATTTGATTAAACCTTTCGCACGATATATGTGTTTTATAAAAAACCTACTTTGAAAGACCATTTCACTTTGATGTGGATCACTCACCAGTTTTATTTATTTAAGAAATTATCACTCAACATACTTCTGTATAAACTGCTTCATATGTCACGCGGGCTTAGTAAAGACATGTCATTATTGGATCACATAATATTTTCAACTTTTGTGAGATCGGTTGCTGTGATCCGACGTTACTGAGTTTTCAAAACATATATCATCTCACATTATTGTGTGTAGAGATTTCAAAATTAACCTGTTGTATTGCCACTTGCAATCTAGGATGATCGAACCATCGTGGTCACCATGGTGATTATTTGCTTTATACTTATGACACTTATTGGTTGTTGTAATCATTGTTTTTTAGCAACTGCCCTGATTGTTGAGTATTGGCTTAATGATTCCAAGATGACAGATTCGGATCTCGATACACCTGGACAAAAATCAGTTTAAACGCCCAAAATAATGTTTCTCATGCATATTGTCATCATGTGTATGGCCGCATCAAATCGGGAGTTATTTATATCTGGTATATGTGTTGCATTGTGTATAGCATAAGTAAGTTAGTAAGTTTAACCCCCTCGAACACAGTTAAACCAGATTTAACCAGCGATCCTACTTTTAGCAATGCTTGTTTGAACGAAAATGAATTTGGGTACTCTAAACACATTTTCAAAGATAAATCACAGCAAACCATTGTTATCTTTAAAAATCCGGTTGCTAAAACAAGGAATGAAAAGTTCGTCGGGGATCATCGAAGTTCGATAAAATATAAGATATATAAATCAGTTTCTGATTTTTTATTCGTGTAATATTTTCAGTGTGCTGTGGAAATTGAATAAATAATTTAATAACATCATATAATCTACTATATCGTTGAGGATGGCCGGCCACAATGTTTTGGTGTCTGGATTTATAGAGACGTCTACAAAAACAAGGTCTTCCTCTATATGTCAAGGGGCCTAAGTACCAATCGAGCGTTTAACATATATTTGCCGGTCGGGAGGTCATTATGTAGCTGATTATAATACAATGATTCCCATTTCACATGGAGAGTATTTCGTTAATATCGGCAGAAGCTGTATTGATTTTCACAACATGATATGACGTTCAAAATTCAGATAGACGTGAGAATCGGTTACGTTCATATAAAATTATAATAAATAACCTTTAAACCTCAATTTAATGAAAACTGCTATATTGATATATCTGACAAATTTATAAAGTGTAGGTATATCATTTGACAATATAATTTTAAATTTGCAAATCATTCCATTGAAAAATAAATCATTGAGAAATAAAGCTCTAAAATATTTTGTCGTCAAATTGAGAATCTATTGCGGTCAGTCTCAATCACAGTACACTATTTGACCAATAAGCCTAGCCAATACATAGATTATATATATCTCAAATATTGAGGATGACAAGTGATCAATAAAATCTATGTATAAGTACTATTGTACTAGTAATATGGTACTATTATAAAGACTGACCGCAATAGATTCTCAATTCGAACGTCACCATGTTTCATGTTATTGCTATTCAAAGAGCTATTCTTGATAGAAACGCTCTGTAAATTAACCTTTGTATTGTCTAATATCATACCTAGACTCCATATAATTTTCAGATATATTGGTAAAGCAGTTTTCTTCAAATCAAGGTTTAAAGTTTATTTATGATGCTTTTCATATGACCGTAACTGATTCTCACGTCTATTATGCCCACACACCTTACTAGATATTATGTACCCACATTTCGGATAAATATGGTGTAGTAAGTCAGATATAAATATGCATACTTATATCTGTAAATATATAGCAATTATTTGCAATTAGATGTATTTGAAATAAAATTCAACCTTCGACAAAACATAATAAACACCCTTAAGTGCCATATATTCGTTCAACAACATCACCAATCGAAATTGTAAACATTAAGTCCCAAAATAATTATATGGACAAGTTGATAAAATATCATTAGTTTCAGTACCCATATGGACCATATCGGATTTTTATTTGAAGACAGACTGTCGTTGTAAATGGATAGAAATGTAAGTTATTTGACTTTTAACATGGATAGGAGGGAGTTTGATAAAATAACGTCTTTTGCAAAGGGATAGTACAGTAATTATCAAATCGTATACACACTATAAGTCAAGAGCTTGTTTGAGATGGTACTCAATTTATAAAACAGTAAAAAAATATTAAACTAATCCAACTAAAATCTAAACCAAAATAAACCTTATATTGAATCTAAATTCTAACGATTGCAATATGTGTGATTTTTATATAGTTTTCGTGTATTTCGCACAATCTGTATGTCTCTCTGCATAGGTTAAATAGTGCGGTCAGCGCCTCCTTGTATTTGAACATGGAAATACGTATCAAATTGGTGTAAACCAAGCTGATCGGATTCCATAGGGCTTACCATAGTGTACACAATAGCGAAGATACAAACGCACAGAGCACACCCTTAATGGTGCGTCACCTGCGATCGCTGCGAAATTCATACCTACGATGAATTATATTTCTAATCATATGCGCCATAAACGGACGCGAACCCTAAAAACCCCAGAAAGGTGTGCAATGAAAATTTATAATATACTAGAGTTAAATGAGGATGGCGCCATTGCATATTTTGGTACGACACACAACAGTCGAAATAGCTAGGGTGGAGCGCTTACGGACCTGTTCACATGGGATCGGATTAGAGCGGCAACGGCAAATTTATTTATATGCTCTTTATATGGCTAGATGGACTTCATGTCATGAGTCCATAGAGAACATATATGTTCAGGTCCTATGGCATGTACCTACTGTTGATCCGCTCCTGATTTATTTAAATAACTTATATGTATTGTTCACACAGATGGCTGTTTCCCGAGCCCACCAATCGCCCATCGACTCCGGTTACTCTTACATTATCGTCTTGCTCGTGTTTTTCTCACATTTGATCCAAGGCGGTTTCACTTGGACAACGGGAGTATGGTACACGGTGTTTATTGAGGAATTCAAAGTTGGATCTAAATATGTGGCCCTTGTATCGTCACTGCATACGTCATCGGTGTATTTCGCGGGTGAGTGGTGAGCGAATCAAATATTTGAATCATGTGAAATGAATGAACAATGCGTTTATTGAGGAAAAGGACTATGTTATACATGTACATGAATTTAAAACTCGCATGAAATAATATGACGCGTGCACAAAAAGAGCGGCTAGGCGACCGCGGTGAAATTAAAACAAAATTCATAGTCATTTTTTAGCGAACACGAGTGACCCTCACTGCACAAATTGCGCTTGAATAACGAGTGGATGATTCGCAATTTGTTGAGCACATCGAAATCGAATTGAATCTATCCAGATAAGTATGGTTAAGTCGATAGGTTTATATTTTGTTTATGAAAGTACAATGTATGTTATATTTGCAGGACCGCTTGCTTCCTTTTTAACCAACTTGCTGGGTGCGGGCGCAACTTGCATACTAGGGGCTTTCATTGGAAGTTCTGGAATCATCCTCAGTGTGTTCGCGAAAAACGTGTATACCTTATACATCACATTTGGTCTTATTGCAGGTATTTTTATATGGTTAAATTGTGCTAAATACATTCATAACATAAATATAGTTATTGCGCTTTTAAAGAGGTAATCTGAGTGTCTATTGAAAACAATATTTTGTCCGTTCTGATGAAAATATTAATATTAAACTACAGTGATATATCTTATTTTAATTACATAACTTTTATGATGTTTTATTGGTTTCACGAATTTACTTTTATTTATTATTTAATTATATTTTTTCATTTTTGTTTTAACATCGATTCAACCTCAATTTTACGTAACTTGGTAGAGTTGTATTTTGACTATTTTAGGAATTCGTGTTCATGCAAAATATCTTTTCCGTGCATACAGTTTATAAGATCAGACGATGGATAAATGAATGCAATGTTTTTTTAATTGTAGTTAATACAGAATCATAAGTTCCACAAACATTCCATTGTAACCAGACCCTTTGAGCGGTTCGATTGTGCAGAACAACTTCTGGTTTTACGCATAACCATATTATAGATAATCAATTCAAACTGTTCATGTAATTTTTATATTAAAAGAGCAACAATAATTTCCTGTTGCTTAGTTTCTTGTCTTCTGTTTATCTTCTGTTCTTCCCTTATCAGGTGTTGGCTTTGGAATCGTCTTTATCCCCGGCGTTACGATGGTCGGTTTCTACTTCGAGAAACACCGTAGCGACGGCATGGGAATAGCCTATATTATATTTTACAAATCTTTAATATATAATATTTTGCAATATATATTGGAATTTCATATTTTTTCAGACGTCGGCTTTGGAATCGTCTTTATTCCCGGCGTAACAATGGTGGGATTCTACTTCGAGAAACACCGTAGCGATGCCATGGGAATAGCCTATATTATATTTTACAAATCTTTGATATATAATATTTTGCAATATATATTGGAATTTTATATTTTTTTCAGGAATCGGCTTTGGAATCGTCTTTATCCCGGGCGTTACGATGGTCGGCTTTTACTTCGAGAAACGCCGTAGCGTTGCCATGGGAATTTCCTATTTGATATTTACAATCTTTAATTTATGAATTATGATATTTTGTAATATGTTTATATAAGTATTCCATTTTTTTTAGGAATCGGCTTTGGAATCGTCTTTATCCCCGGCGTTACGATGGTTGGCTTTTACTTCGAGAAACGCCGTAACGTTGCCATGGGGTTCGCTGTTTCCGGTTTAGGAATCGGGAACTTCCTGTTTCCCCCGATTATCACCCATCTCATTGAAATGTATGGAATGCAGGGGGCGTTATTGATTGTGGGAGGCCTATGTCTGCATTTAATTGTGATTGGTGCGCTGTATCGACCGTGGGTAGGGGAGCGGAGTATCGGTTTAGATGTTATGGATAGTTCGAACACGAAGAATACCATATGTGAGGATAAGGATGTTTTAAAGCTGGATTCGCAAGAGTCTTATTGTCGTGATCCTTACGGTTATTTACAAACAGCGGAGTTTACAAAACCAGATCAGGTTATTATTAATGGAACCGAAGATAGCTTGCAAACTACCAATACTGTTCTGTCAAATAACCAAAAGCTATCCACTGTGGACGTTTGTAGAACAAGAAGCCTTTGCGATGTTTATCAACCATCGCAATACTTGAGCAGTTCAGTTCCAGATTTGACGAATGATAACTCAAATAGACGCGTACCGAAAGATTGCGTTCTTATTAAAAATCATACTTCACACACCAGCATAAAAGTAGCCACTGAAGTTGTGAAATCAAAAGTGGAACAAAATAGCAAATCAAGGGAGCATCTAAAATCAAATCTTATAACAAACGAGAGCAAAAATAGTGTCCAGGAGCGAAAATCACTTGCAGAAGTTATAAACATTATTATCTTTACTCAATTGAGTTTTCTCAGTCTCTGTTTCATCAATTTATTCTTTTGCTTTGGATTGTCAATCGTGTATGTACACTTGGGATCGTACGCAAAACACACGTTGAGACTCAATTTTCAACAATCGGGACATTTTTTCTCAGCAATTGGAGTGGCGAATTTCTTCGGCAGGTAGATACAAACTTTTTTATCTTTTGAATTAGTTAAATGTTTCCGCGCCATGGTTAGATAATTAATTTATTTCTAAGTTCTGATGTCCAGTTTGACGTAGCGTTCTTATTTATTTGACGCAGAACAGAAATGATTACATATCGATTGCCATGTCGCGACGTCTTCTTGACGTCGCGGACTGATGTGACGTAGTTAGCACATTACCTTAGATATAAGGGCCGAGACACACTTTCTGACCGGGTGCATACTGATACCATGCAGAATAATATTTTTTTCCTGGTTGTTTTTTTTTCAATCATAGCTTATTATTTATCATATCTTGATATAACTAACTACATGTAATATTGATTTGAACGGTTACTCAAAACATCTGATTTTCATGTTATGTAAAACGAAAAGAACCCATTAACTCTATATTTCCTCAATAAATGATGAAAATATCATTTCCGTTTAATATAAACATTACATGTTTCATGTGTTTCTAACTTGAAAACAACCTTTTGAATTTTGAATTTATTATAGGTTAAATAGTGTGATCAACGTCTTCTTAAATTTGGATTTCTATCTGCAAAATATGTTGTATTAAAGAGATGTTACATTCAAGTAGCGATTATTATCGTCATCGCGATTTGCATTGTATATTTTGTTTATGAAATCGCAGCGATAGGACTAGACGTGTGTCAAGATTCTTGGCATGGTAAAACAAAACATATCGGAGGCATTTTTAAACACATTTTAAAACGCTAGGGTGGATCTGGATAAAATTTCATCAAGATACATTGAGATATCTCTTTAAAAGAATGTCAGTTCAAATGTTATGAAAAGTTTTATTTTAAACATATATTTCTTTGCATGTTTCACAATGGGGGTATCTCAAAGGTGTCATAAATCTTGGCATAACACTTTATCCGAGCCTGCATGATACATAGTATTTAAATATTATATTTTTTGAAAGATGGCTCGCAAACACCAGTCCCCTATCGACTCCGGTTACTCCTATATCATAGCTCTACTCGTGTTTTTCTCGCATTTGATCCAAGGCGGTTTCACTTGGACAACGGGAGTATGGTACACGGTGTATATTGAGGAGGTCAAAGTTGGATCGAAATATGTGGCTCTAGTGTCGTCGCTGCATACGTCATCTGTGTATTTCGCGGGTGAGTGTTGAACGAATCAAATAGTTGAATCATGTGAAATGAATTAACAATGAGATTATTGAGGAAAAGGACTATGTTATACATGTACATGAATTTAAACTCACATGAAATGATATGACGCGTGCACATAAAGAATGCGTGCTAGATGTCCGGCTAGGCGACCGCGGTGAAATTAAAACAAAATTCATAGTGATTTTTTAGCGAACACGGATGACCCTCACTGCACAAATAGCGATAGAATAGCGAGTGGGTGATTCGCAATGTGTTTAGCACATCGAAATCGAATTGAATCTATCCAGAATAAGTTGTGTTAAGTCGATAGGTTTATATTTTGTTTATTCAAGTATTTTATATTTGAAGGGCCGCTTGCTTCCTTTCTCACCAACCTGCTCGGGGCGCGTGCAACTTGCATACTCGGGGCTTTCATTGGAAGTTCCGGAATCATCCTCAGTGTTTTCGCGAAAAGTGTCTATACGTTGTATGTCACTTTTGGTCTCATAGCAGGTATGTTTGTGTCAAAAATGCTTTATTTTATTAGCATTTAATAATTTTGCATTTAAATGTTATAAAAATTGTTTTTCGTCATATGGTATGTGGACAAAGGTTATTTATAACTAAATATCGATCCATGATATCAATGATATTACAAAAAAACATACATATTGGAAACGTTTTATTGGTTCTTAGAATTAACATTTCTTTTAAAAGTTGTTTCATTATAAGATTTTATTATAAGATCGATCAGCATTCATATTTTACTTTACATTTGTTGTAATTTGATTCGGGAATCCGTGCTCCTACTGTGTTCATGCGAAATATTCCCTTTTTTTTTAAATATCAAATGATAGATAAATGGTAGCAAGATAAAGACATTTTATCACAGTTCTAATAACCATAACCATAAGCAAGGCTCTGGCCACATTGCAAGTTTTATTTAGCGAATTGTCCTAGCAAACCGTAATTGCCAATGTGTTCCGCATGGGTATCGTTTTGAAGGACGTTGAAACCATGATGATGCATATGTTAATGTTTTGAAACCGACCATAAATTAAACATTAAATACAGATCTGGATAATTTACCCGTGGTATTCTACTGTCTTATATATCATTATTTAATGTTCGCATAAATAGAGCCATTAAATAGAGCCATTATAATATTACGTCTTTGCCATTTGCAGGAGATCTGGAATCGTTTTCCTCGTCGTCATTAAAAGAGATGTAAGCTATACGGAGATATCGACTTAAATTCCTGCATATCAATTAATTGAGATATCATATTTGTCTAATTTCAGGCATTGGCTTTGGAATCGTTTTCATCCCCGGTGTTACGATGGTCGGCTTTTACTTCGAGAAACGCCGTAACATTGCCATGGGGTTCGCCGTTTCCGGTTTAGGAATCGGGAACTTCCTGTTTCCACCCGTCATTACATTTCTAATTGAAATGTATGGACTGCAGGGGGCGTTGCTTATTGTGGGAGGCCTATGTCTGCATTTAATTGTGATTGGGGCGCTGTTTCGACCGTGGATAGGCGATCGGGATATCGGTGGAGATGTTATTGATGGTTCGAACACGAAGAATAACATAAACGAGGAAAAGGACGTTTTAAAGCTGGATTCGCAAGAGTCTTTTTGTCGTGATTCGAACGGTTATTTACAAATAGCGGAGTTTGCAAAACCAGATCAGGTTATTATTAATGGAACCGAAGATAGCTTGAAAACTAGCAATACTGTTCTGTCAAATCACCAAAAGCTGTCCACTGTGGACGTTTGTAGAACAAGAAGCCTTTGCGATGTATATCAGCCTACGCAATACTTGAGTAGTTCAGCTCCAGATCTGAGGAGGCATAACTCAAATAGACGCGTACCGAAAGATCGCGTTCTGATTAAAAATCATACTTCACACGCCAGCATAAAAGTAGTCACTGAAGCTGTGAAATCAAATGTGGAACAAAATAGCAAATCAAAGGAGCATCTAAAATCAAATCTTATAACAAACGAGAGCAAAAATAGTGTCCAGGAGCGAAAATCACTTGCAGAAGTTATAAACATTGATATCTTTACTCAATTGAGTTTTCTCAGTCTCTGTTTCAACAATTTGTTCTTTTGTTTTGGATTGTCCATCGTGTATGTTCACTTGGGTTCATACGCAAAACACACTTTGAGACTCAGCATTCAGCAATCGGGTCACTTTTTCTCAGCTATTGGGGTGGCGAATTTCTTCGGCAGGTAATCATTTATTTTATTTCATTAAAATATGTTAAAGGTTTCCGTACATCTCAGTTCTTTTATTTTTGTTTGGCTTTAAGACCATCTACCAAAAACATAAATTAAGCATCTAAACTACAGGGTTCATGTAACAGCGAATTCTTATATTATTTTATCGCATGGACGTTCTTTTTATTGGTATAAGCGTTTTAACTTTGTCATATGACATGGATGAAGAGTAAAGTCAACTGTAAAGTGACACAATTTAAATTCCAGCGTCAAAACAATTTGTCAACTTTATGCATGGAACGCGATGTTGCTTTGATATTAAATCAATAATAAATCAATAAGTCTTGCTTGAAAAACAAATATTTTGAAAATATAGGTTATTTAATGTACATTTGTAAGGTTATATCCTATCAGGAATATTATCCCGTTACGTCAAAATAACGTAGTAAGCTGCGTGTAAACAATGTCAAACCGTCATGACAAAATAGTGGAAATAGATGACGTTAGAAAAATGTGGCGACGTCGATTAAACGTTGCATACGAATGTGACGCAGTGAAATTATTTGAAATGCGTAAGGGCGCATTCACCCGCTCCAAATAAAAGCTCAAAACACACATTTTGCGCTATAACCTAGAGTCACATTTGTATAAAAACATAGTAGTTTATCACTTCTGTTCACCCAGAATTATGCGCTTTTATTTCGGGTGAACGCACCTTTAGGTGATAAAAAAAAAACAAATTATAATAATAACCATGGCTAAGAAGCGGCTTATATCTATTTCCATATGGAGGCGTTTTGCGAGTATGTAACGTAGTGTGAACGTACTTTGCCGGGGCGAGAGAGGTCGAGACAGACTTTCTGACCTCGTTCATATTAATTGATAGAGTCTATGACATTAAAGCTTACTAAAAAATCTGATTTCCATGATAAGTAAAACGGAAAGAGCTCATTTCCTCTACATTTTCGTATAAACTGATTAGAATATCTTTTTTTAAATCGATTTTGGCAGACCGATAAATATGAATATTACATGATTGATGTGCTTCAAGTTAAAAACAACTTTGGATGCTTATTTTGATATCTTTTAAATATTTTTTTTTAGGTTTGCATTTGGTGCATTATGTCAGGTTCCTTTCTTCAAGCCCATTTGGGTTTATACGCTGGCATTCTTTATAACAGGTGAATTGTCATTGAGTTGAAATCAAAATATACTGTACTCGCTAAAGATTACGCTAACCCCCCTCCCCCGAGTTAAGACCCCATCCCAATTTGGCGACCCATATATTTTAAAACTCCAGCTGGCTTGGAAATTTTGCGGAATTCCTTTCTAGCTTTGATAATCGAAGAATAGCTTTTTTATTTTTTTCTTACTTCTCGGCATCCATAAAGGGTAATATTATTGGGAATTAAAATAGCATTGCTTGCAATTGTTAAATAAACTCTAATTTGTCGTATTGGATTGGTAATTTAGTTACATGTACATGTATATTTGACATTTACATTTTCCCAAAAGCTGTTCCTATTCTACTTCAAAAATGGCTTTTAAAAAATAATTTTCATAATTGATTAGTTTGTTGACGTTCTATTTTGTAAAGTATATGTAGTTAAAATGTTTCGTGATGTGCTCCTCACAATAGCCGTATTTTAAGTTTAATTACTCTTATTATTTAACTTGAAGAGAGCGATAGCATATTTAAAGGGTAGTTTGTATGCACAAGATAACATTTTGTTATATAACTAATGATTACTTCAAAAAGGTAACATGAAATAGTAAATAAATTAGACATTCAAATTTATTTTCTCACAATTTCACGTCTCACCCAGTCTGATTATGCTTTCATGATTGTAACTCACACACATAAGAATACATATAATTATATAGGAAGCATTAAAAGGTCTGATATTTAAAGTTGATAAACCATAACTGTTGAATTTCAGTGTTTTGATATCAAATGGGTGATACAAAATGATATCAATATATCATTAGATTTTCAAAATTGATATAATAACCTCATACCTTAAACTCATTATTAGAGGTAGAAGTCTATACGGACAAGAACATATAAATTATATACATACATTACACACATACATGAAGGGCACCACATGACAACTTTTCAAAATGTAATAAAATCTCTTTAAAACAACATTAGAATTACTATTTCACACTTCCTAACCAGCCTAGAACAATAAAGGAACATCTTTTGCAAAAAAAAAAACAGATTGATGGATATAACTAAATTACCTTTCAAATAACAGTTCATAAGACAATTAAATAACATTTCATAAGATAATTTCAAAGCAAGTTTGACTAATTTCGAAATAATTATTCTCATAACTTTATTTTATAAACGGAAACATTTAGAAATTATCAAAAAAAACGTGTTCCACTAACTGCTCAATACCAGTTACATTTTCTCGAATTTTCCAAGCCAGCTGTAATTCGATGGAAAACATTTTTTGTGGGGAACAGCTCGTGATGTGCTCTTCATACATATTTTGCAGCTCACCATGTAAGGCCCTAGGGTAGGCAGTGGTCGATTATTAGTATCACTGCATAATCAAGTGTAGGGCACACCATGACACATTTTTCAAAAAGTTATTAAACACATTAAAACAGCCTTACAAATACGGAAAGTAAATAATAATTCTTTGAGCATAAACATTTTGCAAAAAAGTTTTTTTTTGAATAGCCGAGCTGGTTTTTCCTTTTCTTGTCAGCTTGGAGATATAATGAATACCTTTTGCTAAAATTCAAATGTTAAATTCAACATTGCAGGCTTGGTCACATTGGCTTGTCCTCTTTGGGATGACTACATTTGGTTGATGACGTATGCCATTGCCTTTGGTTTTCTTTGTGGTTCATTCGGTGCTCTACTTCCAAGTGTTATCATTCAGGTTGGATAGCTTTTCAAAATTAGTTTTAAAAGATTCATGAGAAAACTTTTCAATCCAAAATAATTCTAAGGGCCTGTTCGCACTGGACGCGACACGCGACAATATACTTATATGTTCTTTATAAAACTGGCGACAGAGAATCGCAAATTTTATAAAGAACAAATAAGTATATTGTCGCGTGTCGCTTCCCGTGTGAACAAGCCCTAACTCGCATAATTTCAGAGGAAAACGGTTCCGGTGTTTCAGCTTCAAATGTTCCCAAATTAAATGGTGCACTATAAGCGTTTGTATAAAGATATCGTTTTAAAACAAAGCATTGATTAACTGTGCAATGCTTCTTCTGAATAATATAATCATACCAAATTTTGCACCTATATTTTGCAAATTGTTTTTAAAAGCACCTCAATGCACACATGCAATGCAAACATGCAATTGAAAACAAGCCCATATAAACATGTAGCATATCATATAGAGTCGAGTATATCTATATTTATTCGACTTAAATCAATGTGTATGAATTAAAACCAGCCATTTCCCGCCTGCAGGTGACAGATCTCACAAAACTCTCCAGCGCCTATGGCTACCTGTTAGTGTTTGAAGCCGTTGGTATTCTGCTTGGAGCACCCATTGCAGGTCAGGTTGAAACCTTGTTAGGCCCTGCTTACATAAGATCGGTAGCAGCGATTTTAGTGATTGCATACACTAGTTATCGTGGTATTTCAATACTTTCTAATGCATTTTACAGTGCATTTTTGACTATTATCGCTACTTGCGACGATAATCGCCACTTGCGACAATAATCGAGCCCAGTGTCGTGTCAAACAAGCGATGAATTCCTCAAATAAAATATAGCATTTAATTACATTGGTTTTGAAAATCGCTTCTATGTAATCACAAAACTTTGAAATCGCAAGCAGTGACAGAATTTTTTCCTTGAAATTATTTCGAAATCCTACAAAGAAAACAGTGAAACCGCAAGTGGCGACGAGAATCGCTAAATGTATGTAAGCGGGGCTTTAAACACCGTGGGGCATGACTGGACTGAGTTGATATAGAATTATTCGAGGCATTTCATTGAGTAAATTTACTCAATGCAATGCCTCAATATCAAAAGGCTAAATGGTCATTTCATTATGTTTAAGTTCTTTTTAGATTAAATTTTATGCATTGGCCTGTTTTCATCAAATGTTAAACAAAAATATATAACAAATATGCACATATTTATGCATATAGAGTTATTTAGTATTTGTTCTTCACGTTGCAGGTGTACTCTATGACTGGACTGGAGTCTACAAAAACTCATTTTACATGGGTGGTCTCTTTATGGTTGCCTCCGCCTTCGCGATGGCTTATCCAATGAAATACAGCCGTTCAGAGGTGGAGACTCAAAAGACGATTGTGGGCCATTCAGATAGAAATTGAGAACTTAAAAGAATATATATATATACATATAGTTGTTAACGGCCAGTAACGCATATTCAATTTAGAAAATATTTATAAAATCACAATTTTTATAGTTGGACGTCATATAATCACTGATTTGTCAACAAAAATATCACCCTAGGATATAAGAAGAATTAGTTTTTGTAAAACAAAATAAAAGCAAGAATTTGATATAATGAATTTTCATTTAATGTTCATGTATACTACGACTGTCTCATTACCTCTATCATGCACTCCTTCAACTCCATTCGAGCCAGTCAATGGATGCGTTTCATTTTGTTCAGAACTTTCAGAAGTTTAAGAACTTTAAGAAAATTAAGGCAATTCAGACAGAGTGTAAAGGAGAAATGTATTGTGCTGGAAAAAAATCTGAATTTTTAAGGTCAAGGTCAGTTCATCAAATTTTTGACATATTTTGTATATAATAGTGTTCAAATAATTATTTTAAAAAAATAATAGTTTTTCGGAATATACAATGTCACAAAATCACCATTTATAAACAATAAAACACAACATTTTAAGAGCAAACCAAACAAAAATCAAAACATTGCGTCACAACTCTCAGTTGTCTTGCACTTTGTCTGGAAGTTCTTAAACTTCTGAAAGTTCTGAACAAAAAGAAACGCACCCAATGTACACATATGGCCACGATGAAAAACATGAACAGGAGCTTTTCGATTTTTTAAAATTTGACCTATGATAATATCTAATATGTTGTGGTTTAAAATGAAGTCAACAACAGTACCATAAACAAATTTATATAGTCTTAGTGAAGTTTATCTTCTTTGAATATACGTTTTGGTTCATATTTACATATAAGATATGTACCTTTTGAAGAAATGATGGTGCATTTTAGCGTGAAGATAAAAAATGTATTGCATTCGGGATGGCATTTGATTGCATGTATACGAATGTTCAAAGAAAAACGAATTATTACATGGATGAATTGTGATGCTAGGCCATATTACCCGAACACTATTGGCCGAGTGCACAAGGTGGTGTTAGTCCCAAGCAGCGCTTGAGCAAAGCTTGAGCGCTGCTTTATCTGCCTCCCAGACCCCGACAAGTGGTGTTTTAACCATGATTATTATCAGGCCTATTAACATGAATGATATTTATTTGAAAACTTATACTAAATAAGGCCAACTAATGAGAAACACGCATTTTTAGGAAATGCCCATGCTCGGCTTGACACCAACACCAACTTGTGCACTCGGCCATATGACTTTTTGATACCGCCCAGAAGAAAATACCCCGTATATTTCCAAAAGTGGAACGCATGTAACAAAATAAAAAGAAACCAAATCACAGGGTCCTTCCCCAATTGGACACTAGGGATAAGGAAGCATAAGGTCGACTCCCTTCGGGTCTGGGTATTACCATTAGGCCGAGGTTACACAGAACTTTTTAAAAAGTTAGCAGTTATTCACGCAAGCTTTTTTAGTGGTTACACTGGCGCAGAAAGAAGCAAAAAAAGCTTAAAAATCTAGGTTTTCTCCCGTTTCCCTCAAGTATTTCAAAAGGAGTTTAGTGAAATACATGGTGTCAAACAAACTCAAATGAAGTTCATTATTGTAAAATTCACGTTTTAAAAAGTCGCGTTTTTCCCCGCTAGCAGTTTTCCACGCTGGCTTTTTTCTCTGTGTTATAGCAAGGTTGTCGTGAAAAACCGCAGTGTAACCACTTTTGATTTTAAAAAGCTCACGTGAAAAACAGCTACTGCTTTGTTTAACACGAGTTTTTATTAAGAAAATAGAGGACTTAAAGAAGATTAAACAGAGGACTAATCCCCGACGTGAAAAACAGCGAGCTCTGTGTAACCGCGGCCTTACCACACCTCGGGTAAAAAGCAGTTTTGCTACGGACACTATAGTTAATAAACCAAAATGTTGGAGTGAGGATGTTCTGTATAATTTACACGTATTACATATTCAATATTGATCAATGTACGTTCAATTGGGGGG
>LQRL01042064.1:33271-50368 GCA_001703475.1 Hydroides elegans
TTGGTTTTACATATAAGGGCGAACAGGGGAGCGTGCGCCGGTTGCGCCCCCTCTAAATCCGCGCCTGTGGATTCAAATCTTATACGCATTGCATGCCGGCTCCAGGCATCGATTTGCTCAAACCGCGCTTTAGGCATAACAATAGATTGTCTCTTAATAAAGTATACAATAGCAATAAATGCATATGATCTCGTATTTCAGAATAGCATATAAATACTATATATGGGTTCTCAATTTTGGCCATGCAATATTGATATACCCTTTATGCCCCATGTCCTTGAATAATGCCGTTCCTCTTTTATCCAGAACAGGTTACTAGAAATCAATGCTTAAAATACAATCAAGGGCTATGTACAATACAGTAAAATAAACATAAAGAAATACAATGAAGGGCTATGTACAATACAGTAAAATAAACATAAAGAAATAAACATGATTCTATGTGAACAATTAAAATAAACTTCGTTTCGCGTCACGTGTGTGTTAGGGCGCGGTTACATTAAAGTAGCGATGCTTGTGGCCACTTGCGATTTTCACTGTTTTTATTTATTTGTCAAATCGCAAGAAATGACAGAGCTGTAGCTTCTTACGATTTTGGAAACAAAGAAACATAGTGAAAATCGCAAGTTGCAACAATAATCGCTACTATAATGTAACCCTTCGACTTCCTTCGGCAGTCAACTGGGCTTGTTTGTAAGAATAAAGGGCCCGATTACATAACATCGCTTAAAGTGGTTTTCGACTGATTTAGTGATAAACTACCGAATTTGAGATTTCAATATTTTACAATTTATTTAACTTTGCATTGTTAGAGACTTATCTTCCTCGCGAAAATAAACGCAACTCGCGATTATAATCGCCAATCGCGAAAATAATCAATCAAGCGATGTGTCAAATAAGTGGCGATTTTCTATTTCTTTTTAATTTCTAGTAACTGTGCAAATCGCTCCAATGCAATAACACACTTATAACATCGCAAGGAGCGACACGAATTCTCTTTGAAATCTTACAAATAAAACATACAGAAAATTCGCAAATGGCGATGAGAATCGCTTATTTGATTAAATCGGGGCCGGATAATCATTCATAGTTCATTGACTCAATGGATCCGTTCAACCCTAAATAATTAACCATAGCTTACCACTTGATTGAACTTAATGAACTAATGTTATTATCTGGTAAAATCGAGTTCCATCTAGATAGGAAGGAAACATATGGGAAGGGTTCCGTGGATAACGCGCTAAAACAGTCAAGCTAGTATGTTAAGGTAAAGCTGCGCCACTGCGCCATGTTAGTTGATCGGACAGTTACATCAAACATAAGTAAACTCTGGAAAATGATTAGCTTTACGGTATACCATATATCATATGATTTGAGTCCATTTCTTAAAACGAGCTCAATTCGCCTATAACCTTTATGCACTCTACGCTTAATGTTTTATACGATAGAGCACCTACATGAAGATAGAGGTGCTTGCTAAATTGGGTCGGCAAATTAAATTAAAAAAGACATATTTTGACACAAAAATATACGTTATCAAGATTTACTTCAATCTTGTTATAATTCGTGTTTAATGTTCTTGTTCTATTAGCATCGCATTGCATTTCGTGAAATACTCTAATTGATAATATAATCCAGACTTTAAAAATATGGATATGCAAAGGGTTTGTCTTTTTCAGATCTTGTTTAATTGTACTCAATGTAGACTTTCAAACCTCCATCTTCTCATCAT
This sequence comes from Hydroides elegans, assembly GCA_001703475.1. Classification (NCBI taxonomy): domain Eukaryota; kingdom Metazoa; phylum Annelida; class Polychaeta; order Sabellida; family Serpulidae; genus Hydroides; species Hydroides elegans. The sequence continues at coordinate 35,004 of LQRL01042064.1, forward strand.
TGTTTTTTTTTTCTGTAAGAAGTTTGCGAAAATTCTGTGATATTGTCATACACTTTGCAAACAAATATGTATAAATGAGTTTGCATGGAACCCTTCATTAAGACAATTTTGAGGACAGCAATCCAAATGTAAACAAAACCACACGTTGTTGGTATAATTGTACGATTGCGTGTTTGTTATGACACAAAATGCAATTATATCATATTTGCATGGATCTTAGACAAAACCGTCATGGACATGGAAAGGGTTGAAAAAACTACTATGACGTCAGTAATTAATCTGTTTCATTTTTTAAAATAAAAAATGTAATTCAAAGAGTCAATCGATTGAGATTATATCTGGATAAAAACAATTACAAAATCATGCAGTTTTACCTTTTTGCACTCAATAAGTAACTAGCATTCTTTTATTTCATGCCAATAAAATATATGTCGATAACCATGGGACGTTAATTATGAATAGCATGAAGTATGACAAAATCATCTACATAATCAAAGTTGTGATCGCAGGACCACAAATAAATGTGAGCACCAACCGCAGTAGGGAGGTAAAGAAATATGAGAACATGTATATTAGTAAAAACGAAATAAGTTTTCATGTGTATCTCGCAAAGAGAAATTAATAAACACACTACATGTTTTTTTTTGGCAATTATTATTTGCAACATCTATGAAGTGCTTAATCTTAAGTAATATTCAGTGAAATAAAAACAATATAGTCTTTTACAAGAGAGCCTTTTACATAAACAAAAAGGATACATGGCAATATTTTTAACAAATATATTTAAAAGCGCGGAATTTCGTACGCATGATTGCTTGACGGAGCGTTAAATAGACCTTATATGCCGAATAAGGAATAGCTTCTTAGAAAAAAAAACTTAATACAATGTAAGTAAGAGCTCACCAGTGACTATTTGCAAAATTTGTAATAAGCGCTGAATCTTAAATATTAGCAGGCCAAAATGTAAGAAATATACAAATATGAGTTCCATTTTCAATCGATTACTTCATTGAAATAACACAAGTACGAGGTCCACTGAACAATCATCCTATGACGATTTGCAACTTTAATTGGCGTTTAAGCTAGCGTATCTACTTGCACTTTATATGAGCCTGACATACTGGATATAAAATATATGCCAAGACCAACATTTAAGCAATATGCAAGAATTGTACAATTATCTGTTGACGAGTTGATTTGAAACATGGACCTTACATACTGGATATAGAATATATATTAAAACAATATAAACTAATGAAAAAATATTAAAGCAAAACAGAAATGAGTTCCATTGCTCAATCACCCGTAGACTCTGGATACGCATGGATCATCCTGTTGGCGTCCTTTCTTGCCCACGTGATACAGTTTGGATTCAGCTACAGCGTAGGCGTGTGGTATACTGCATTTATTGTGGAATACAACATAGGAAGGCAATACGTCGCGTTGATATCGAGCCTGCATATTGCATCCTTCTTTGCCGCGGGTAAGGGTGCAATACATGAAATTATTACACCTTAGTTGAAATACTTTAAATATTGTTATATACGGCTCTTATTAAAGAATGCGACATTGGAAGGCAATACGTCGCGTTGATATCTAGCCTGCATATTGCATCTTTCTTTGCCGCAGGTAAGGGTGCAATACAAAGGGAAATATTACACGCCTGTTGTAATGTATAATATTTGCCAAATTTAAAGATAAGAACATATATATATACATTTCTTGCACATGTATAATTTGCTCCAGTGGCACTTTTGCACAGGGGTCTTCTCCATGAGACGCCGGCATAATGCTTCACATATCATAAATTAATAAATCTATATACATATGTAAACTTCTATGTTTTAATTTATTATAAGATATTGATGTTAATATGTCATATGGAAAAAATATCACTTTAAGCATCTATATATATTTAGAATAATATCCTCCTTTGTGATATTATGTTTTGAAATCAATATTATATCGATAGATTTGTTGGAATTTGTAATTGATTTTATGGTTTAGGATTCCAATTAGATGTTACATGCAATAAGTTATTTATGTGAAATAAGTGTGTCATAAAACATCAAATCATAAACAAAATAATCACTTTCAATAATAATTATAATTTGATTGCTGGTATTGTCGTTTTAACAGCTGTTTTATCAAATGCTGCCTGACCACAAAAGTCGGACAGTCTTGGTCATATAAGGGTGTTGGAAATATTAAAAAAATGTTTTAAAATTTCACCAGACTTACATTTCACCCCGATTACATAAGTACATAAGACAAGCAATTCAGAAGTTACGTGTTTAAATGTTTTCTCTGAAGAGCCTTAAACATTTACAATGATTATTGCGCCGCTCTTTTCGATTTCGCAAAAAGAACAAAATAATGTGAAAGTTGCAACAAGCAATTTAAATGATATCTAGGTCCTTGGATGTTATTGTTAGAATCAATATAAATTATTATGTAAAGGTGTCGTCAGAGGCTCTTTGTGAGAAGCATAAATCGGTATTTTCTTAAAATAATCCCTGGGGTTTTATTCGGAAATGTGATTCTTCATTCAGTCTTTTTTTCGCTGAACTTGATATAACCCCACGGGGCTATACTCTGAAATGCTTTCAGTCTCTATAATTATTCGTAAATAATACATCAACTATCCCCGCATTTTGAAACTCGACCAAAAAAAGGTCCCAGTTATAACCGAAAATTGGATTTTCGAAAAAAAACGGAAGTAATAGTGATTTATTCCTTTAAGGCATGATTGATCTGATCACGTGATCTACAACCCAAAGATTTGTACCCAAAAGTGAATTCAAAAATCATTTCCGTTGACATTTTACCGCCAACACATGGGTATTCGTGTGATGGAAACAAGTAGGTCGGGGTTTTCGAACATGATGGTAAAAAAAGACCGAAAACCGTCCTAAGTTTTCGAATTGCGTGTGAGTCATTCTCAGTATTATTTGAATATAGACGTATATGTAGCAAAACAAGCCGCTTTTTTCATTCAAATATATATATTTATTTTTTGTCTTCAGGACCACTTTCGTCGTTTTTGACGAACCTCTACGGTTGCAGGTTTATGTGCATAAGCGGCGCTCTTAATGGTTGCGCGAGAATCATTCTCAGTTTTCATTGAATATAAAAAAATATATGCATCAAAATACATCGCCATTTTCATTAATATATATCTTTTTTTTTTGCAGGACCACTATCGTCGCTTTTGACAAACCTCTACGGTTGCAGGTTTATGTGTATAAGCGGCGCTCTCATCGGCTGCGCAGGAGTCATTCTCAGTTTTAGTTAAATATAGACGTATATGTAGCAAAATAAGCCGCTTTTTATTTCCTTGGCTTTTTGCAGGACCACTTTCGTCGCTTTTGACGAACCTCTACGGTTGCAGGTTCGTGTGTATAAGCGGTGCTCTCATTGGTTGCGCAGGAGTCATTCTCAGTTTTAATTGAATATAAAAAATTATCTGCATCAAAGTGCATCGCCATTTTCATTTATATATATCGTTTTATTTGCAGGACCACTATCGTCGCTTTTGACAAACCTCTACGGTTGCAATTTCGTGTGCATAAGAGTCGCTTAATTTGATTGATTGGGAGTTTTATTTTGTTTATATGGGTCTATCCTTCTTTCTGCAGGACCTCTACGGTTGCAGGTCCATGTGCATAAGCGGCGCTCTTAATGGTTGCGCGGGAATCATTCTCAGTTTTTATTGAATATAAAGCGATATATGTAACCGTTTTTTTTTTTCATTTATATATTTCTTTGGCTTTTTGCAGGACCACTATCGTCGCTTTTGACCAACCTCTACGGTTGCAGATTCGTGTGCATAGGTGGTGCTCTCATCGGATGCGCAGGAGTCATTTTGAGCGTTTTTGCGCATAGTGTTTATGCGCTGTATGCAACATTCGGTATAATAGCAGGTACATTTATGTTATATTGAAAATGCTTATAAGGTCACTTTCACCTACTTCGAAACAAAACTCAAAATGAAATGTATGTGATGAAAATTCAAAGCTGCATTTTGTCCGAAAAGAGCATAAAATACTGCTCATACCTATTTAAATAAAGCGATTTTAAGGGAAATGCTGATGATTTGAAAACGTTGAGTTGGAATGTCTTCAAATAAGATTAGTTAACAAATATATGGGGTCTTGCACGATTTGTATTAAAGTTTTTATAATAGATGTTTTTCGACATGTTGATCCAGCCTACCAAATTAGATTGTTGTTATCCTTTTTTCAGGCTTTGGCTTTGGCCTCTCTTTCGTCCCAGACATCGTTGCCCTTGGTTACTACTTCGAAACTAAACGAAACCTTGCGGTCGGCATAGCAGTTTCCGGTTTAGGCATTGGGAACTTCATTTTCCCGAAAGTCATCACTTGCCTCATTCAAAACTACGGACTTTCCGGTGCATTGCTAATCGTTGGCGGATTGTGTTTGAATCTGGTGGCTATAGGAGCATTATTTCGGCCTTGGACTGGTGTTAGGGGTGTGAATTTAGAGGAAAGTCTCCATGAGAACAACGTACAAAAAGGCAATGATCTCAAATCATGCATTGACAACGATCCTGGAACGGACAATGCAACTATAAAAGGGGATCCCAATGGATTAAGCCATAGCCATTCTGGTATATGTCAAAGCACCAGAACGCAAGACGGCAGCAGGACAACTATAAATACATTTTCAGCAAATGTCAAAATGGAAAAGGGATCCTATCAAAGTTTAAATGAAAATCGAATGGCATCTTGTGCAAGAACTGCGAGCCTGTGCGACCTTTTGCAACCGCCATCTTTATATCGATCAAATACGAGCTTACGAAAACAGTGTTTAGCAAAGGGTAGTCAACTAACTCTCCACAATCAAAGTATCGTCACTAGATCGGTTCAGAGTCTAAGCCACCAACATATATACACACAAATAAATCACACAGAAGAAGTAGAAAGCCCTGAAACCATAGCAACTCAATCATGGATACATAAACTAAAGCTAGACCTACTCATGTCCAAAGGGTTTATCTGCCTTTGCTCCAACAACATGCTGTACTTTCTGGGCCAGTCGGTGGTTTATGTGCATCTGGGCGCATACGCGAAAGAAACTCTTCATTTGACGAATTCCCAGTCGGCTAACTTTTTCTCTGCTATCGGGTTTTCAAGCTTCGTTGGAAGGTATGATAGTTTGTTTAAGTATATATGCATGTCAACTTGTAGAATCCAGAACCCCCCATAAGCGAGATGTAACGTCTTACCTGTAAGAGTTACATGGTATCCAGACAATATTGAATCGGGGCCATATATGTACGTATAAACAACAAAGCAAACGGATGGCGCAATAGTTGATCTAACTTTTAAAGGACGAATTGTGGGGGGGGGGGGCATCGTGCAAACCCTCTTTACATGCACCTGGGTATTTAATGACCTTAAACACACATACATGAATTGTTTTAAGAAGTGCGTGGTTTCTTATGGTGTTGGGTCTATCAATGTGTCCTATTTCAAGAATTTACTTATAATGCGAGCAACATATTATGCGAATAGTTATTCATTCATATATTCACAAAAGAGAGTTTGGGCAATAAATTCTATTCCGGGATGACTGTGTTTCGGTCAGCAGATTTGAATCATAACCATTTATATAATGACTTAAACTTTAGTTATTCAGTGAAATTATTATGCCTAAAGCTTGCAAAATAAATCTACTGAATTTATTGATAGGTTGAATAAATGTTTTTAACATGTTAAGCATTTTAGTGGTTGGATTATTTGGGTACAGATTAAAACATACATGCCAAAACGCCGTCGTCCCGGTCCCACATTTTTTGCCCAAACTCTCTAATGTTACATTGCAACACCGATTTGCCATAATAGATATTGCATTATTTCTAGATTTGCATTTGGAGCCTTATGTCAACTGCCTTGCTTTAAGGCAATGTGGGTCTATACCATTGGTCTTTCATCCGCAGGTAAATAACATTTTCAACTAAATATACTTTGACTCAATGAATCAAATAAAACGTATATAAAAGCAGCAATATATGCGGAGAAAGAAATGACTTAATATATCTATAAACAATTATTCAATCAAGCAGGTTCTGTATGGTTTTGAGAACAGCCATTCTGAGAGACCTATTGCCATATTTTTCATGTGCGCACTCTTAATCTGCAGATTCTCGTAAGATTGTTTAACATTGTTTTTCTTAATAGACAATGTGCCTAAAAATGACAATTATTTTACAGGTGTATTCACATTAATCTGTCCGTTTGTTGACTCATACTGGTGGATCATGGCTTATGCAGTTCTCTTCGGATTCTTTACCGGCTCCTTCAGTCCGTTGCCCGATATAACAATCCAGGTAAATTGAAAAAAAAATCGATCATATGACCATTATGGTCTGTTTGACCTTATCATTGAATAAAACTATTTTCGCCACTTTTTTACATTTTGATTTAAGGATTAGGTTAAAGTGGAGAATAGATATCCAGTTAACTACCATCTGTTTGATTTTTTTTCTTTTTGTATGTTCTTTAAGCTATGGATTGTTTTAGAAGATATGAGGAGTTAATAATTTTGAATAAGATGAAATCTAGTTTCAAACAGATCAAACAGTTTCAAACAGCTCACTTTTAATGTTTTTATTAATAGGCCAATATAATTATGATTCCAAACTCATTGAAATGTCTTAAATTGGCTTAGAGTGAAATCAACTTCAAAGCTCTTCATGGAACAAGCTTTCAATAAATGATACATTTGAAATGTGATTCATTAATGAAATGAAGCCCCATGAAGCGTTCCATTTGACCGGGTCCTTTAAATCATTAACTAACATTGAAAGTGAATATTAAATCGAACCGTTTATAAACAATAACATATGCTCCTCGTTTCATACAGATCATGGGACTGGAGCGCTTATCAAGTGCCTATGGCTATATTCTTGTATTTGAGGCTTTGGGAAGTCTTATTGGCCCTCCACTTGCAGGTATCTTTGGCAATTCGTCTTGATCAATGTAGAGGGATGAGTCTTGAATTCGCGGGGAATCTATAATTCGCGGACACGTGTTACTTGAGAATTATTCATATTTAGAAACATCTAAGATAGGAATACATTAAGAAACCAGTTTTCTTTCACACTCAAGTCAAAACACGATCACGGTCTCAAGTAATTCTCAAGTAAAACGTGTCCGCAAATTATATATAGATTCCCACGAATTCAAGATACACCTCTCTATATGAATACAATGATTGTTGTTTTATATGTTTTTACTTTGAACATTTATACTAATATCAGTAACAATATATTTCACTGCATATTATTTTGTATCCAAGTTAATTGTAATTGATTTGACCTAAAGTTATTATCAATAATAACATTTGCATCAATGCCGATTCTTGTCGATTGAAATAAATGTATTTTAATATAGCTTTGTATCCATATTTGGATTAGTGTAAGTTACATTCTCTGTTTCAAAATTCTAAGGATTGGTATACGACGTTACGGGAATCTACAAGAATTCGTTTTATCTCGGAGGAACATTTATAATTATAGCTGGACTGCCAATGATATATCCTCTTGTCTACTCGCAAAGAGGATCAAAGGACACATTAGAGAAGGATCAACACCCGACTGATACATGAGTAAAATGCACATAAATTGGGCGTTCGTGCATATGTTATTTCCCACTCGACAAGTGTTGTTACTGGACCTGATTTCATGTTAAAAAATATCTATTCCGGCCCATATGAATATTTCTTTGGCGTCTTAAACGTTCTGTTGTCGGATGGACGTCCTTCTTACGTCCGCAGTCGTCGCGTAGGTTAAACAACGCTGCTCTTACGACCTTGATGAAAATGGTGCAAGTTATTGTTCTGTGTTTTCAATAAAATCTAAAGAAATCAATTCGCCTAAGGCTTTGGAAACATAAAATATGCTTTTGATATGGGACAGTATAATTTTCACTGCTTTACTTTAAGAGTTAGAATCGGCAGCGTTATTGTTTCATTAAGATTTCAAAAGAAAGTAAATCACATTGAGAATCGTTCCATCCGAGCCTAGATATAATTGTTAAATTATTAAAATTTGCGTATCCAAGTATGTAACTAGACTAGGTATATATAGTTTTAGTAGAAATTATTGGGTATGTGTTTTAGTTGAAAAGAAACATAGTTATAACATTATAACGTAAAATATAAATGATTGTTTGAACACGTTTTTTATAAAGGGATTTTGTAGGTAATTATTACGGAGAGGTTGAATCTCGACTTACGATATTGTGAGAATTATGACCATAAATAAACAAAATGACTTTCTAACGTTTCATTTATATCAAAATATGTTTATAATATCGAATTCTTCGTATCTGTTTTTCGTAATCGATTCGAGAGATTTTGAAGCTAGAGAGGACTTGTATATAAATTCACAACATTAAACCTAGGATGAGTATAACAGGATTTGAAGCAAGCTAAAAATATGACTGAATTACGAGTGTTTCGAATGGCTATTTTGTGCTATGTTTATGTCAGTGTTGTGAGACTTTTTCGTTTAAATGTCAAATATTTCTACCTTATACATAGGTTTCATTTGATTTTTTTCTGACGACACGATGCAAAATTATATACTGTTCCATTAATTATCATAATGGAAAACGATCCTCTACGGCATTATTGATTTTATAAACCATATAATTGAATTTGCAATATAAATGATAAGAAATCCGTCTACTTAATATGTGCCAAAAAAATCAAATCTAATTTTCTTATTAAAAGTTCGATTTTCCTGATTCAAAAAGTAAACGCCACGATATAAAATGGTTTACTTGATATGTTTTCATAATAAAATCAATAAAAAGCTTGATCATATCGCAACGTATACATAGTGCTTTTTTGGGAAATTCCAACAAAGCTTGTTATAAACATAGTAGGCGTGTTTTGATTGATCACGTGCTCGGCTGCACATCCTTCTTATATCATAGTCCTAGATTAAACGTCTAAGCCTTAAAGGATGTAACTCATTAAATAATCAACTAAGTTGTGATGTATAGTGTTTTTGAGAATACACTAGAAAATATATTGAACTGGGTCGCTTCCAAATTTGGTATTCCACTACCCCATGGAAAAACACAAATAAGCCAATTTACTAATTCGCTAGCCTTTTGGTCGTTATCTAGAGGGTTTCAACTTGTTTCTCCCTGATGTGGGGATTGAGCATATATTTAAATTATGGATTTGCTTTCGTGTTAGTTATCACAGATATGTCTATCATATATTGGCAAAAATCCCATAAGTGATTTGGCAATATCATATTTCATGATAAAACTTATTCGACTACCATGTTTTTTCTATACCTTAAAACACAACTCGGTGACCGATTTTCCTGATTTTGCCACAATCCGTTCACCTTATCTCCAATACTCATAAATCATACAAAATCATATATTTCATTTTGAATGACGTTATCGATATTTTTTTACAATTTTCTGGCCATTCATTTTTTTGTCTTAATGGTGGTCTTCTGGATTTCAGACAATCCATGCAAGACGTTGTCTTTCATCTACGTAAATTTAGATATTGCCCATCCTCATGGCTGTGCAGACTGTATCAGACTGTCTGATTTATGCACGATACCAGGCGTTTCTCATTTGTCGGCTTATCAACTCCTTTAATGATTGATCTTAAAAACATTATTCCCCAATCTAGCCTGGTAATTATTCCTTCGCTTAAAACGAAAGTTATATCTAGGCACCAACAGGCTTGCGTGTTTATCTACTCAGGTTTTTGTAAACTGAGCCTTGCCAGAAGCTCGTTACCCTTAACAAGTATGAAGTGCATTTCTATGGGGAATGGTTGTTGCAGAATTGCTCAGAGGGTTGATAAACTTCATTAATAGGTCGCGAGACCTAGCGCCGAGAAGCAAATGTTACATGGAAAGAAGCACAAGTCATACCTAAACATGAAAAACTAGGCTGGTAATAAGAATCTAGTCCTCAATTGTTTTGGAAATAGAGTTGTTCTAGCCGATTACAAATGGAACCAAGTTTCTTCCTCTTCATTTCTCTTCACTTATCTTCAGTCATCTGGGAAATCTTCCATGCCAGCATTTTCACAAAACAGAACAAATACGAAATTCTTATTTCCTTTTATTTTATTGGGAATAAGGTCAATGCAATCAAATGTTTAAACGAAATGAAAACATGTTTTAGTTAATTATAGTTAAAACATATGGATACTCTAATAAGGGTGAAGTTCGAGAGAAGCGTGAGAATGTTAAAAGTAAATTTTCTTGCTGTCGACATTTTGTTGGCAACGATATCTTGGCTTTCTTTGTGGCAATCAAAGAATTTATTTATACTGTAAGGAATATTTTATCAATATTATTTGTTTTAATTTATTGTTTTACGAATCATTGATTGGGTTCTTCTATGCAAACAGAGGTCTCTTCTGGATCAGATTCATACAATAATGATATGTAAAAGTGGATTAAAAAGTGTATAAAAAAATAATAAAGCAATGCAAATTTAGTAAGAACACCTGACGGATTTTAGAATCAATAATTTAACAGGCTGCCTCTAACATAAACAAAAAATGTAAAATGTAAATCGGCTAAATCTATTTGAATGAAGTTATTTAGGCCCATTAAATTGATGAGATATGAATATGACGATTGAAATATAATATAAACAAGGTTTTTCAACACATATGAGGGTGTTTTACCAAATATATCATATTATCGCCCATATAAATTTATGACCCAAACTTGAAGTCATAATTTGGAACAGTTTAAGTCACTTTTTTGATAATGTGATTTTAGTTAATCAATAAATCAATCAACTTGATAATGTCATTTTAGTTTATCAATAAATCAATCAACTGGGTGTTGCAGCTTGGGCGGTCGAGACCTTTTTTTTTTTAGTTTCACAAATGCTTTCTTCTTTTGTAGCAAGTACCATTTAATGATGGACAGAAATCAAGGAACGCACAATGAATGCAAAGAAATGCAAATGTCTGAGCTAAAAGAACCAGATGAAAATTCGTCATCTGCAATCGGTCCATTAGCTCCCGTAAAATCAACGACAAATCCAATTTCCACAGGCTTTGCCATGGCAGACCCAGTGGTCGGCGTTATTACCAATCCAGGTAAAATATAGTGCAACATTTTTTATTCGCGTCTCTCATTTCGTCAGGCACGTTAACCAAATACAGGGGTGTACCTTTAGCAAAATTTCTAGTCGCGCCCGCGCGAGTGGCTTCAAAAAGTTAGTCGCGCGAGGGAAAAGTTAGTCGCGCGGCAGGTCACGACGAATTTCATACATAAGAAAAAATATACCTGTAAGCAAGGTATTGTTTAAAAAGTATCGCAAAGTATCTCCATACAGAAAAGTAGCATCTCTAAATGCGAGCGCCGCAGGCGCGAGCCGAAAATTACTATATATTAAGGTACTATATATTAAGGTGAAAAAAATACTATAGATTCTATATTAAGGTGAAAACTATAGCCTTCACGAATGTCTTGCACCACTTGCGTTATGTTTTGCCTAAAATGAAGTGCAGTTACTTACTTACAGGCATACATATACGAAAGTATACTTGTCACCAAAGACATGGCTGTCCATAGCTGTGTTCAATTTAAGTACCTATCTTTGTAGTTAATATCTTTATGACGGAACATAACGCCGAAACCATATAAAGTTTTAAGCGGTGCCACTCAACTAAAAGCGTGAATACACAAAGTGCGAATGGTTAATGTATTAAAAATGTTTTAATAATTAAGCAATGTCTTCTCAAATATTGAGCTGATTCGAATGATGCGAGCGCCGAAGGCGCGAGCGTAAAAAAAAGTACAATTACAATAAGAAACACATTAAATTATTATTTACTGGTTTATTTATAATCAATTAAATAAACGAGGAAAAGTTAGTCGCATGCCGCGCGACTAACTTTGAAAAGTTAGTCGCATGGCCAAAAAGTTGGTCGCATACGCGACCGCGCGACCGCTAAAGTACATCCCTGCAAAGAGATTTGTGAAAAATCAATATCATTCAGGTATCTCTTTCCATTGACAATGGAAGCAGTTTGTGTAGGCAGTTTAAGGAGAAAATATAGTGAATTTGTTGTTGATGTGTTTGCAGTCATATTTTTTGCTTAAAGTTATAAACAATTTAAACATTTATTGAGATCTGCAAATAAGATTATCTTTGCACTTTATCAACCTATTTAAACTTTTTCTATTTGCTCATTTATGTATTTTTTGTTGAAATAATAATAAAAAAAAAACAGAGTAATAAAACCTTATGTATGTATCCAATTAACTCATTGTCTTGCTTCAAAGGTGTTTTGACCATTTATATTATTTTAACAGTGCAAAGTAAAACCACGTCGAAAACAAAAAGACCTTCCTCAGCCCAGCATGTACAGCGACAAATGAGCGAAGGTGCCGTTTCCCAAAAGCCACGCCCAAAATCTGCACGGCTGCAAAAACAAACAAGTGACGTCACAGGTAGTGGAAAAAGTAGTTCCAAAATGGCGACGAGGGAGATATCGAAAGTTGCTGTTGATGGTATATCAAAGAAACTCACACCAGGAATAGCTAAGAAAAAACAGACAGATATAAGCAAAGGTATAGCCTCATCTCGGGATGAAAACACATCATCAATAAAAAAGAAGTCCCCACACAGTTCACCTCGAGACACGATAATAAAAGATCAACCGACCCCTAAAACAAAACAACCCCTCGTCTCCGATACAATCCCTGCTGCTCACAACGAAGATGATTTTCATGGCGGGATTCTCGTGCCTCAAACAAACGCGTCATCATCTCAAGATTTGACAACGCCATCTGTGAGTGTGATGCAAGCGACGTCATCAGTTAACACGTCAACTGTTACATCTGTGACGCCATCGACGTCATCACTTAATACGTCATCAACTAATGATCAGGTAAGCAGTTCGGTAATTTTATTAAAACGCCATTTTAAGAATCTTCTTAGATAATTTTCAGAGATATTCTTGGTACCGCCCCAGACCCTATAACCCCAATGCAAGATTCTTCAAACCTATTGATAATACCCTATAGACAATTATTTGGTGGCACGGCACCCCTCAAATAATCTGACAATATCGTAAATCATTTATAGAGATACAGTCAATTGGAACGAAATCATATATAATTCATATTGAGCAATTCTCCGTCTTGCCTCCTCAGATTAACAAGCAAGCCAAAATGGCTGCCGCCACCGGACATGGATCGAATCTGGATCCAGTTGAACCTGGATCCGATGAAGACGATGATTGTAGCGAACTCATGGAGGATCCGCTGGTTGAAGGGCTCATGGCGGCTGGAGATGGCGCCAAATTGGCAAGTGGCATAACCATTTATTGCAGAGCTGAGGCTCGAAGTTCCCGGAGGCTATTGGCTCCCCGTTTCTCCAAATGCAGTGGGCTCTCGTTTAACCGAACACTGATAAACTGAACTATTACTTAAACCGAAAAAAATGCGATTCGAAGATCTATATTTTCTTTATAAATCGTATCGGATAGACCAACAAATTTGTTAAACTCAACGGTTTTCGCCGGTCCCGATATGTTCGGTTTAACGAGGTTCTACTGAATATGTTTTACGGATTTCATAAAAAAAAAACAATCTTGTGATTTTTTCAAATCAAAGAACATAATAGGTGGTTACCGTTAAATTTTTTTTACATAAGAATCTATGTTCTTTTTTCTGCTGCCGAACCCCTTCATGTCTTGTTTTACTCGTTATTTTAGGAGGCAGGGGCGAGTATGGCATGGGAAATCAACCTGACTGATGCACCCCCCTCGGCTCGACAAAAGAAGAAAGCCCCTCCGTCGAAATCACCTCGGATTCCTTTTGCTCGAGGTAGTGAACATTTGTTTATGTAATACATTTTTGAGGCACATTCAAACAATGGCTCTATGCGCAACATATTAAAACAACTTAACCTGTCATGTAAAGTGGCAAAGAAGCATGCCATTATGTTGCATATTGAATCCTTAAATGTAACAAAAATCCTATCAATAAGAATGATTATGGTCAGGAAAGGTTGTGAGAGAGGAAAATACAAATCAAATGATTGGCACAAAGGCTTAAAGAAAACGAAATGGGCTCTTAAGCTAGGATCTATTTCGATATATATTACCTTTTATATCGAGTATTTTAATCATCTCACTTTAGGAAATAAGAAGGAGGAGGCTTGGAAGGGTACAGATGAATCCTACGTGGCTCCTACGAATTCAGCTTGCGTCGACACAATAAAGCAAAGGAAAGTCCTAGACCTCAGACGTTGGTAAGTCTTATTTTTTACCGTAACCTGAGTAAAAATAAATTGGCACAAATAAATTCTTATGGTAGGCTTTGTACGCAAATCAACTATACGTGGATCGTTTATGTAGGTGTATTAAGTTTAATTTGCAAATCACTTTACAAACAACATTTTTGAGAGAGTGAGAGATGGATAGAGAGAGATAGAGCGATATATAGAAAATAACCAAGAATCCTGTTTTTCATTTTCTTATGGTTCTGTGATCATTTATTTTATTGCAGATGAAATTGAATTGATACTATCCAGAAGAGATTGATTTAGAATTAATGTACAATGTATTTTTATTTACAAAAAGGAATTACATAAATTAAATTGCATTTTAAAACGTATCATCATTAAATCTTCGATTTTTTTTTCTGCTTTCAAGGTACATGTATTGCCCGAGTTCTTCTCAGGACAAGATGTTGTGCGGCTTTTGTGTTCCATAATATTCTTGCTGGATCTTTATATTCTTTATTTACATAAATTGAATAGCATTTTAAGAGTCGTGATATTTTTTTATCGTCCAGGTACTGTCTTAGTCGGCCCCAGTACAAGACATCATGCGGTATGTCTTCACTAGTCTCTTGCTGGAACTACCTCTTCTCCACGCTCGGCCAAGGCAGGTTAGCTGATCGATTTCGTATTGATTTTATTGGATAAAAAACAAATAATTAAAAAAATATGTAGTACATTTATATCCATGGCATACCCAAAGGCAGGTCAGTGGACAGATAGGATATGGAACAATATTCTCCGCTCATCCCTAGATCTTGCATTAAAGTCGCACTTTTCGTTACCTCGAAATATTCGCTCCTAAGTAAGAATTAAACTTTGACAGACTTCTAAATAAACTGAGTTTGAATGAATGTGAAGGAACGTTTAAAATGTTTCGTTCTTCTCGTAATACGTTAAGATAAAATACAAAGCAAAAAAAAAAAAATAATAATAATAAATAAATAAAGCTGTTTGCAGTGAACCGCCGATAACCCAAGAAGAGACTATTAGCGATTTTCTTTCAAACCTCAATTTGTCAAAAAAAAAAAAAAAAAAAAAA
>LQRL01042088.1:3692-16058 GCA_001703475.1 Hydroides elegans
AGGTCTGACAGGCACACTATCTCTAATGACCCTTATAAGAAGTATATGGCACTATTTTATGGGACTATTTTGTGCAATTGTCTCCGCCTTCGCAATCCGCCATCAAATCGTTCCGCCACATCAGACAATATCCGGTCTATTTTCAGTCGCTCTTGTGGCTATATTTAATCGCGAAACGACATGTTGTGCAAAGAAACAATGATTAATTGGGTTAAATTGAGCGGTGTTCCTTATATAGATTGTCTGTGTTTCGTTGATGTTTTTTTTTTCCAAATTTTCACAAAGCAATCAGATGCGACAAAAAACACGTTTTCGTATTTCTAACCCTGTCCCTTAACTGGGGCATTCTACCCAATCAAATTTTGCGATCCGCATATCGTTACCATTACATCAAAATATTTCAAACACTGGTCCAAATATTAAAACATTTATTTTGAAATGTGCACATTTTCTTGTATATATAAAATATATTTTTTATCTATACAAATGTATCAATAACAAACCATCTTAGATAATAATGACAATAACTTACACATGTTTTATCTTTGAATATTAACCTTAAATTGTGTTTATAGATTTTATTATATTATATTATAGTTATATATCTTTTCAAACAGACTCAACTTCCCTGTGTTCGGCGGCTCCGGACGCGTACTCCCAACCGAGGTCGTCCTGAGCGGCTACAAAGTACCCAAGGGCAAATTCCTCTTTGCCAACATGGCCGCCATGGGCGTCATGGAAGAATACTTCCCCCGCCCCAAGGAATACCACCCCGAGCGCTGGTTGAGGGACGAACGCGCAATGCTACAGACCACTCATAGCAAAGATGCCGCGTTTATTTCGCTGCCGTTTAGTGCCGGAATGCGGGCGTGTCCCGGAAAGCGGTTTGCCGAACAGGCGCTGTGTCTGGCCGTGGTTAATGTGAGTATTTTTAGTGATTTTTTTTGGATATTTTTAAATAGTTTATGTGGCTATATCCTATATCAGTTCCCAACTATGGTTAATATTCCATATACGAATCAACGGGCATCTAAGTAAGCCTTCTAAACGGATTAAAGTTGACCATTACAGAATATCGCTGTTTATTGTCATTGAGGGTAGCTGTTTCTCTGGATGTTAGGGTCTTGTCACAAGGGTAGCGACGATAAGCGATATTATGAGGAACTATAAAGCACTTCGTCGACCCCCATGTGGCCAGACATTTAACTTTGCAAACGTTTCAACGAAACTTTGTCATTTTGTTAATTGCTATATCTTAAGATTGCTTCAATATCTTAGTTTATGAATTAAATCAACTACTTATGGCAATAATTGAGATAGATTGAGGTTGTTTGCAGTCTATTATAGTTGCTTAACACCTAATTATTGTGTGTGAAATACATCCATTAGCCATCATTATCGACTTAGGATGATTTGCACATTTTGGCTAAAATATATAATTCAAAAATACATATTTCAAACTTTAAACTGGGATCTAGTTTTTGACCGTTAAATACCATTGGAATGACACAACGAAACAAAATCTGCTATCTGATACGATTGTATTTCAAATGATAAATTACGATGTCTTATCGTTGGGGCAAATGAGGTTTTTCATTAAACAAGCGTCTTTACACTGGAGCGTTTTCAAGAATACTCAATCATGATTTTTAAAATGATGCATTAGTGATAATTAAATGACACATTTGTGAAAAAAAGCAACTTTCTAAAGAAAAAAAGAAGCTTCATTAGCTATCAATTCTCCCTACTTATATTTCTAGGTTGTTGTAAAATTTTGCAATTTATCGAACAGTTTCCATTCTTAATTTATTTTTCATTATTTTTCATGTGTGTCTGATATTTCATATTGTCCCATGTTTATTGATTTTTCTATTTTTTTTCATATGTTTTCAGATTCTGCAGAAATTCCGCTTAGAGCACCACGGAGAGGAAGTAGGAATGATCCACATGCCTTTTACGACACCTGATAAGCCTCTCAACATTCAGTTCTTTTCTCGGGCTGCCGAAAATGGGTTCGCGTCTCAAAAATATCAAACCCCGCTTGTACAGCGCCATGGGTTCGCGTCATGATCTTGTTGAATCTAGCGTTAATGAATTAGAAATAGAGGGAAATGTTGTTGAATAGACTTAATTGATGCGTCACCAAATATTAATTTTAATTAATTTATTTAATAATTTGTATTATTGTGTTTTAATGGTAATATTCTTTAACCAGTGTTGTACAACAATCTATCACAACAGGTGGAAATAAGCCTTTATTCGGTTTACAATCATAGAGGGAAGTAAGAAATCTAAAGCTGTGTATATAAATATATTTAAGAATAGTAGTCAATGGTTTAATAGAAACGACCTACTCATATAAGACTAATTACTATAGTTGCTTCAGTTTATTTATTTTGTCAACGCTTTGTATTAATGTAAGTTATACGCTTAAAGAAAAATTCAAATCATATATGATTTTAAACAATGTATATCAGGTCGCGAAAGAAAAGTGATTATTTCCGATTGTAGTATGGCATTGATTCATTGATATATTTTATTATATCATTTTGTCTAACTGTGTTCTTTTAATACATGCGGTCCCAGTATTTCAATGAGCATTGACAAAAATACGATATATTGTTATGTTACGGATCATAATATGATATATTACTTTCTACATGGATAATTTATTAGTATAATTTGTCACGTGTTTAATATGCCAAAATAGAAGTTTCTAGTTGTGTAGAGCATGCTTACGTATATACATACCCAATGTTTAGCTGTATATATTCGATCCGAACTTAGACTCATATATTGGCGTACATTTCGGCGTTACAATTGAAAAGTGACGAGCAACATTGTATCATGGGGTATTTCGCGTATTTTACTATTTGAGTATATATTTATTAAGTAATGCAACTGTAGAATCGCAATAACTCAACCATCGATTTGTATATAGAGGCAACATTATCAGCATTTTTTTCCATTAACATTAACAACATGCAAATTGGTGCTTATTAACATAGACATGCAAATCGTTATAGATCCGTCAAATATGTCAAAAACGATATGTTAAATAGATATGTGTTATCAATAAAGGGGGATGTTAAAGCACATCTAACGCACTTGATTTCAAACAAAAATTTACACAACTCTGAAAGTTTGTAAGTTTGATACTTAAATACTCTTATAAATATTTCGGTATTTTTCACAAATTTAAAAGGTTTGATAGTAACCAGTTGCCCATTGTGAACAATACTTATTTTTCCATAAACAACTTCAAATGAGGAATCAGATGAACCAACGTTATTGGGTTACCTTAGAAACAAATCATTGTCGTATAAATCTTCGAATAAATGAGAGATGGT
The DNA here is from genome assembly GCA_001703475.1 of Hydroides elegans. Lineage (NCBI taxonomy): Eukaryota > Metazoa > Annelida > Polychaeta > Sabellida > Serpulidae > Hydroides > Hydroides elegans. The sequence continues at coordinate 7,043 of LQRL01042088.1, forward strand.
CAATATTTATAGTCTGTGATATATAAATTGTATATAAAATAATTTAATTGCTTAGAAATATTCATAATGTGTTATGTATATATTATTTAAACCCTGCAGATGTGGTTAATAAAGCTATGTAGATACTAAATTAAATAGACGTATATAGACTCTAGTAGATTATAGAATCCAAGCTAATTTAACATTATGTCGATCTAGTCGAAACAAATTGCATTTATGTTAATGTTGATCTCATTATGATATTTGTGCTCTAGTCATGTTAACTAATTATGTAAGTTGCTTATCCAAAATGCTCTGTGTATAAAAGATACAGGAAATAAAAATGAAATCATCTTCACAAGTCATGCTTTTTATTTAGTTTGATAATATACTAGCATATGAGCTCCGGCCTGGTAGCCGAACGAATAAACTTTACTTGAGAATTCAAACCATACATTTGCAGCATAGATGTGAATCGAATTTTTACGATGACATCTTGATATATCTCAATCAAATTTACCAAATTTATAATGAGATGTTTCTTATCTTTGTCTAAGCAATAACCCCGTTCCCGCTCTTTATTTTGCAGATATGTTTGGTATATAAATCGAACAGCACTGAGAATATCCAATCATTCGCATTGATCCTTAATTTAGAAAATGTCAAGCAGTAAGCTTTAAATGTTAGCCAATGGCTCATTATCTGTATTTGATATTTAATGAACATATGGCCCATCTTATTTACATAGAAATAGGGATCCTATAACCCGGTAAATTAAGAAAGGCATGTAAATTGAATTCTTTTGAAATGCCAACCCCAGTTGTCAAACAACATAGTAATGTTGTGTTTGTGTTTGACACGACCCGCATAAGCGATTATGTAAGCCAGCCCATTGTTTACCATTTCGGACCTTCTATAAAAACACCATATTCCTCCTACAATGCTTAAGATCGTTTGTTACGTGCCATTGTGTCTCCCCGTGCCATTGTGTCTCCCAAATAGCGGTTTGCCATTGTGTCTCCCCGACCTCTACCATTGTGTCTCCCATTTGCCATTGTGTCTCCCCATCCTATACCAATGTGTCGCCCACTTTGTTCACCAAAAAGTTGCATTTTTATTCAAACAGTAGCAATGGAGGTTATTCCCGTTGACTATGTGTCCTGCTCACCCATAAGATAACGGTAGTCATTGAAGTTGAACCTATTGGACTTATTTATTCATTCGCTATTCGTATTATTGTTGGTATTATTGCTGTCCTTGATTCCCTTGTTTAGAAGAGACGTTATCACTCGGGACCGAGTCTGTTGACAATTTTAATGATCTATACAAGTTTGCTTGAGCTTTTGTTGAAGGGAACAATGATGCGAAGATAGTGATAATGAAAACGCTGGTTATTATTGTTGCTTTTATTGCTGTCCTAAACTGGCTTATAAACAATTTCAATATAGTCGATTTTAATGAAGGAGAAAAGTCACATACAAACTGTATAATAAATACCTTGCAATACTTTATATGGATATGAAGTCATATTCAAAAAGGATAACATATTAACACGGGGAATGGCCGGATTGGTAGATTGGGCGACACATCGGTAAGGGTAGCGGAGACACATTGGTCGTGCGGCGACACATTGGTATAGGTTGGTGCCGTGCCACGGTGTCTCCCCAATATTGGGGAGACACAATGGCACGGGAGACACAATGGCACGTAACAATCGTTCTTAAAAACTGCCTATCCAAATGCATGTAAATTTCCAAAATAAACAAGATAAAAATATCTAAATAACAATAACGATACCAAATGAACATCTTGAAAATTCTTAATCGAATGGTATAATTTTTAATCACGCGATATAATTATATCTATATTAAAATTGGATTTAAACAGGTCGCGATAGTCTAGTTCGGAAATTAATAGATTTTCTATAATTTCTCCTAAGCTTCGCGTGTCTCATGGATTCTTTGACCTTATTCCAATTTGTTAGAAAATTAGAAATTGCAATGAAAATATATACACATATGGTACCTCAAATAAACAGCTTACCACTCATTCTGCATTTAGTGATTTGTTAAATTTAGAAACTATAGATAAGTGACAATTTAATTAAGTATTCACTTTGATATATATAAAAAAATGAGATTGGAGTCATTCGAAAAAAAAATCGGCGCTGAGATAACCTTTTACGAAAAATAAAATTTATGAGGACTGTTCACATAGCTCTATATGTATATTGAAAAATACATGAAAAAGACATGAAAAAGACAATAAGAAATTGTAAAAAGATACGAATGCATTATTACACAATCTTATTCTTATGTTCTGTTCCTCCGGATATTAAAATGGTAAAGTGAGCTTGTGATCATTTGCGTTTTGACCTTCAGTCGTCCCGTCTCCAACTGACTTTCTCGGTTGGTTTGATTAATTTCAATTGTATATAAAATTAGGTGTCGAATATGGAAAGTTAGTATACTGTACTTCCGGTCCCAAACTTCCCTTTGGTTTATTGTGTATTGTCTTCATATATATGTAGATAATGAAAAGATTCCGAAAATGAAATAAAAATAAATGAATTCAATTTCCAAACCTGTAAAAGTGGTGCTTTTACAATCAATCTAATTGGGTTGGATGAAGTTTTCCATTAATCATAGAGAAACCATGTTGGAAGCCTGCTCAAATAGATAATCTATCAAATGATATTTTTTACTGAACACTTTTCTCAGGTCAAGACTCTAAATTCTTCACGGCACGTATTTGGATGTTACCAATTTGAAGAACAATTTCACTGCATGCAATGTGATAATCCCTAGCTTCCGGCGGGGGTAGGATTATCTATATGCATTGTGATTTTGATTGTTTACTATACTTACTATTCTTACATTTATTCTAACCTGTTTACTACTCGCTCCGGCTGCGCAAAGCATGTTGATATGCCGGATCCTTATAGCTCAATGTGCTACTTTAAGGATAGACGACGGTATCCTTTTGTTATAATTTCCGGTCCGGTAAATAAAGATAATCCGGATCTATATAGCTTAACATCATTGGTTAAATATAGAAAACAAAAATAAAAACTACTTAGAAGTACAAATTGACATATTAATTTCACTACGGGAAGCGTGATGTTCCCTTTGAATGGTTTCCGGTTTTTGGAATTATCAGTTTGGTAATACTGTATCAAATTGGTTTTATAATCGTGTTTACCTATCTAAGACATAGATTATAACTCACTCCCGTTGAGTATGAAAACATATAAAATCACGTCGATTGTATAGAAGAACATGTTTGTTTTAGATTTGAAGTGACGAGTGTATTTATATGTTGTTCTTTTCTCGTTATATCAAAATATGTTAAATTCAATTTACACGAATGAATTTTATTTTACGACATTTTGCATTTACTCCACAATTTAATTCGTTATCTTTTTTATATTCAACTGAAGAACCAACAATATTCTCTTCTGTACTTAATTAAGATTACTTGGTAATCTTCTAGATTTAGTAAAATAAGACATCTTTATTGCTATTTTTCGCGTTCGATGAAATATTTATCAAGTTGATAAGTTCACTTGTTTAACTCATATCTAAATTCCAACCATGTACTAAAGATTATTTTTGAACGTGAAGCATCGCCATATTCAAAATATTCATTTTTATTTAGATAAAACATATGGCTTTACGTAGCAAATAAGCCATCCGAAGTAAATTTTAAATACACAAACCAAAAAAAACAAGGACGTTGGATCTACAGTTCTCCATGAGTATTGTTTTTAATTTTATAACTATTTTTATGCCATTCAGTGGTAAAGTTTTATTGGATTGTAAAAACATATATATTGGAACATCGCTCTATTTGAAAAAAATATATATATATATTTATTTATTTGCATATTATGAAACACCGCATAATATTTTGAATCAAATAGATATGAAATGTGCACTCAATTAGGTAATTTGTTGAAAAAATGTATGTTTATGTACTCTTCCAATGCATAAAACAACATTCAATTTATTCTTAGCATGTAAAAATGTTAGGTATCAGGTCAACTTACCTGGAAACCAACTCACCCAAATATATATAATTGTTCAAATCGCCCAAATTCTTGGACAACTCACCAAAGTTTATGTTTAACTCACCCAGTTATTTTGGACAACTTCCCCAATTTTGGAAAACTCACCCTTTGGTTTCACATAATATGTCAAAAAAGACCGCATTTTTCATTTGTTGGGTGATTATATAAAGATGATCAAATATTTGCATGAAGTGGTTTTTCGCCGAGTGGTTTGACATCTAAAATGTTAAGCGAAGCAGTCAGGTTTTTATTTCAGACTTCACACCCTAAGTATTAGTGGGGATTGGACACTTCGACCCCTACCACTTCGGCCCCTACCACTTCGGCCCCTTCGGCCCCTTTTGGAAAAGACACTTCGGCCCCTCGTCAAGACACTTCGGCCCCTAGTGAAAAGAGGCCGAAGTGTCCAATCGGGGCCGAAGTGGTAGGGGCCGAAGTGGTAGGGGCCGAAGTGTCCAAAATTCGTATTAGTGAGGTTCACCTTGAGTTTCTAAGGATCGGTGATATATGGGACTGAGCCTCTTCATATATTCCCTGGTATTATCTTAACTGTGATAAGTTAATTTCATTGTTTATGAAACGACTATCAAAACCGTTGATTAAGATGAAACATATGTGAAATGAAGCTTGTTAGAGAAAACCTGTATTTTAGATCGGCTGTTGCATATAAAAAACACCATAAAGACAAAATGCATCTTAAGTATCCTAAACATTAAATAGGATCATTGACTCAAGTATATCTCCATTAATATGATAGTGATGATAATTCGATGCAACTTGTTTAAGTGGAGACAAATATATGTGGAACACTTTTCATTCAAAGATCAATGTGTCAAGATATAATACAGGATGTACATTTATAAAGTAGCCCGTATACTGAGTATATCATCTCTCTGTTTATAGTGCCGTTAAATGCAATGCGAATTCATCTTTGTAGAAAATCTCTTGATATCAACACAAACGGTTTTATATTATTAGGTGTCTTTGCATCTTGTATTTACATTGCATATACTCTTTTAAATATGGCGAAGAATCTTAAGGACGCACATATCGATGATTTATACCTCAAAGTAAACGATAGGATATTGACCTTTCAAAATAATGAAACAACCGCATTATCGATCGATATTGGCACGAATCTCGGTAAGGATTTCCGCCCGATATTCAGTCAAATAAGCAACTCAAAAGCACTTTACAACTGGCCTGGTATAACAACATTGGAAATCACAAAACGTGCCCCGAAACGCTTCGTTAGCGACGAAATTCAATTGCGTTGCTATGACGTCACATGGAAACCGGTTTCTAAGGATTTTGTTGCGGAGGACGCGGTGCAGCTTGGCAACGCGTATTGGTACGGGGGAGCAGAGATGTTTGAGCAGCATTGGCCGATCAACAAACAGCAGCAGCGTTTGCAACCATATGTGACGAACGTAAGTGTGTTTTGGGAGACGGAAATATTTACCTTTTTTGTTTGGCTAAATATCTATGAAAACGAGAATCAATTACAAATTTGTAAGTATTTTTGGAAATGGAAATATCATCCGACCATAAGTTTTTTTTCTAAAAGATTAACACTGGCATATCTATTTAACGTGTAACGGTTAATTGCATAATCTATACAAACAGTGCGTTTACTTAATTCTCATATATTCATATGATCAAAATAATGATATGGCTACTCCTAAAATTGTATCACAGGACTTCTTCCAAGGTAAAGGGAGTTGCGGCGACCTACTGGAGCGCTTTTGGTTCAACTCCAACGGCGTAGGAATATACGTCGATGATGACGTACCTCTTCATGCCTCGTTTAATGAGAATGGCGACGGAAAGATGATCCTCAAGGCGGATTATGAGGATTCGGAATATAGGAATGTTAAGAAACAGCGGCCTCAGTTGAGGTAATTGTTCATATTTGTCAGGTGGGAAAGTGTGCGCTTTTGAGGTAGAAAATAGATAGTGCAGGTGTCGATTTTTTCGCACGGATAGCAATATGCATTTATTGGTTGTTTGCAAAATAATTGTGTTGATGTTCAGATGATTTGTTTCCTTTATAAGATTATAAGATAAAGGTTTAGTGAATATTTGGCCTATTTCTTTATTTTTTGAATCATGCTTTGTTAACGCACTTGGGATATACCTTATTTACGATGCTTAAAAACATCACAACTCGTACCGTCAATTTTAAATCGCATATTAAATGTAACCATATACTTAGTGGAACGATAAGAAACGATGTTTTTTTTCAACTTACCATTTTCTTCATTTTCTTTAAGCTACACCGTATGTTTAGCCGACGATATTAAAAAGCTGTGGATAGCCATGTATCAGGAATTTTATGACTTTCCAAGCGGAGTACCGGATGAGCGCATGTTCAAGTCACCTATCTGGTCTACATGGGCACGTTATAAGGTAATGTCGTTTTGGTATGATAAGACAACTTTGACCACTTTGTTTTATCATGATAAACAGTCTATATTGAGATGTGTACGTTTTACGTATTTTTTTTTAATCGCAAAGGGGAGCAGAGCTCCCCTTTGCATTATACAACAGGCATGTTTTGCGCAATTTATTGTTTCTTTTTTATCGCTCTTAAAAAAAAACACAATTTTTATACTGATCATGTGACATAAATCATACTTTGTGATCATGTGATTATACAATATGGGCTAAAATCAACAAAATGGCGGACCATGGGGAGCTTTTTTCGACAGTAACCCAATGATTTAATTCATCTCATTATTTTCGCGATACTAATCTTTCTTCCAGAAATATAAAGGTTAGGTATCTCAAAATATAAATATATCAATACTTTTACAGAAATATATAAGATAACTGAGTATATGTCACATATAAAAAAATAATGCGTTGAGCATTGCGCTGCATCAACATTTTTTTCTAGAGCAATATACTTTTTACTTTTAAAATTGTTTCAAATAGCAAATATACCTATTATATTATTGAAAACTGTTAAAGCAAAATAAGCATGATAATCCGTAAAAAAAGTTTTAAAAGTAGTTGGTTACAGCTTTCGGCGTTATATTCTTTAAAAAGCAATACATTTATCACGTCATAAAAGTTTTAAGAGATATATATCAACAATGTTGCATTAAATCATTAGGCATTTAAGTGCTAAGAATATGGTAGAGACATTTCAACAATGAATATAATTTCGTTGGATATAGCGTTAATGCAATGTTTCATTTCGAACAAACATATTATTACGTCACAAATTCCGAAGGTAACAGTTAAAGTGTTACGTCATAACTGACAGATGAAAGGACAGTGCGTAGACAATGTAATGCAATCCAAGGTATAATTTTAATCAAAATTAGATAAAATCGTTATTATTATTATCTTAAAAAATAATAATATATTTTATTACATGTCTGCCTGATTGTGTTGGTAATAAACATAGTGAACATTTGCGGGCAATAAATTTCGGTATTTTTCCAGTTGTTGCGTCATACATAAACAATAACAAACCACGCCCAGAAAGCACGTGTTTTTACTACGAATTGTTTACGATATTGCGTCACGTGTGTTGTCAAACGTGAGTCAAACGGTCGGTCAAACGGCGTAGTCCACGATATACATGATATAAATTTCAAGTTCTTAAAATCTGATATTTTTTATATTTGTACACGTGATAGGTGTATGTATTGGCTAATAAATGCCAAGGTTTCAATTTTCAATATTAAATATTAAATGAAATATGACCATTTGAGGCAACTCCACCGTCGGTCATCAGTGTTTTTTATTTACGTCGGTCACTTAATCATCATATTTAATTCGCCGAAGTGGAATTCAACGAATGATAAGTGATAATATCAATCATATATGCTAAAAGCAATATTTTGTTTAAAAGATAATATATATAGTTTATTTACTCAATAACAGCTTATAAAACATTGTCCTTAATACTTTTAATTAAAATCCTGACTAGAGTTCTTGATCATATGACACGACTACACGGCTTTAAATGTATAACGCTACAAGCTCAAATTTGATCGAATGAGAAGAATAATAAGCATTAGAAACACTAGGAGATTTTATACAAGTTCTAGGGCAACGTTCCTCCACGCCACAACAACGTCATATTATGACGTCAACGTTATGTCAAGTTTTCAACGTAATTTTGACCTCATCGTGACGTCATTAAAACATTGTTATGACGCCATTGTAAGGCAATGACTCGACATTCTTTGTTCTCAAGCGACGTCATTTACACGTTGTCAAGATATGTGTATTCTCGAATCTTCTATATTTTCTACATGCATATAATAACGTCCATTGTTGTTTATCTGAACTAAGTGGACCGTGTACGTGATTATTACTGATATGTTTATATGTACTAAGTAGACCGTGTACGTGCTATGTAGCATGTTCTTTGTTATGGAATCTTCTAGAATGTGTGTGAAATGGTATAAAAAGGAGTCGAGATTCAGTGCTCGTCAGATGCGGATTGATGATAATAAGAAGTAATGAAATACTATTGGAAATAATAAAGCAAGTTGAATAGCGGCGTTTTATTCGGACTCATAAACAAGACGTTGTACCACGGGGGCAGTTCCACAACACCAAGGGGCAGTATTGGGCAGAACTACTCAGCTGTTTCTTGACATTTGGGGACTCGTCCGGGATAGCTCTCTGGTGGTTTCGGAGAACGAATATCGCAAGACGCAAGTGAAGACTATTCATCGCTGCTGGGTATTATTTCTGGTAGAGGGTGCCACAACCGTGTCATCATGAGTGCTCCATACGAGAGATGGCTGTCGCTCGGCAAAGAACTGGGGTACACCGGCGAGAAACTGGAGACATTCATCGCCAAGAAAGAACAAGAATTCCTCGACTGAGAAGAGAGGGTGCGTAAACGAGAAGAGGAGAGAGAGGCCCGTGAGGCGGAAATCGATGTGAAGCGCCAAGAAATCGAGGCAAAACGACAGGAACAAGAAGCCAAGCGTCGGGAAC
>LQRL01042159.1:1010-11161 GCA_001703475.1 Hydroides elegans
GTACTATTATAAATAAAAATTATAATGTTTGATTCGGAAATTGTTTGAATGGTTTGATTTTTGTTTGATTTTGGCGGCTTCACTGATTTGTAAGTAGTGGGCCATTCGTGCTCCGACGGATACATTTCTAGTTATATATATATTTTTTTACAATTATGACCTTATAAAAAACTGCCAATATACACATTGAACATGTTTAAACGTCATGCTACGTTAAAATATTATATAGGGAAAAATGTGAAAACAAATATCTTTTTTTTTTTCGACAAAAATAACATAATAATTAGGCTTTCAACATACAAATTATTTTTACAATGCAGTTTATTGTCCCTTTTATGTTTGAATACAATAAAATAACATATAGAAACTCGATTTAGGTGAAATAAATGTAACAATTTTTGTATAATCCATGAGTTAAGATCGTGGACTCAAAAATAATATGTTTTCTGGATGCCACTTTGGATTTTTTCGATTTTTTTCGCATTTCCGCCCGTTAGTTCGAATGGGACTTTTTTTTGGTAAAACAGGGATATACCAGGATAACATAGCTGTAAAAATCATTTCTGTTTGAATTTTGTCTAGGTCAACCTTCAGTTCTACTAGTCTATTAGAGCAAAAACATGTTTAGTGCAAAATCTTGGTTTTGATAAATAGGGCGTTAAAACTTACTTATCATCGTAGTTAATGTTTACTGCAAAAAACATGTTTATGCAAAAAGCAGATTATAACTATTTGGTTAAAGAAAATATAGGAATTCCACATTTTTATCGTAAAAGATATGTTTATGCACCAACTATTCTCACGTTGTCTGGTATACCAAGTTGCATTGAGTCACAAGTTTGTTGCAATTGACCAGTTTGAGCACAAAAAATAGCACTCATCAACTATTCTTATCAGTTTTGGGAATATTTGAATATTTATATTAATTATAAATATTCATCACGTGACTTTGATATTCATAAGGATGAAAGTACATGTGTCAAACAAAACAACGGTATTGCTAACTCCAAAACATGTTTTTTGTACTAAACATGATTTTGCTCTAAGCTCTTCAATTATGAGGGTTTATCTTGTATCTCTTTAAGTATTCATAAAAAGAAGTCATTCGAAAATAAGTAAATGCTAAACAATTTTCAAAACAACATAGACTCTAATAGTAATTTTCAGAATTGCCACATATGCATGCGTAGAATCATATGGGATTGTATGGGAACCCCACTACTCACAACGAGGCCTCCTCCGTAGATGTGATTGAGAGCTTCGTAAGCGCCGTCGTAGTCGCATCGGTTGATGTAGGGGCTCGAAGATGCTGAGCATATATTGCCCTGATCCACCGTGGGCTGTGCATAAAATAAACTAACCAATGAATTATTAACCCATAGACTTCTAGAAGATTATTTATATATTTGATATAATGTAAAGAGCAACTCTATAGATAACAAGCAATTTGCCGCTTGCCTCTCTTTGTCCATTCCACGGGGTCAATTGCCAGTTGGATTTGGGACGTTTGGGTGATCGTCGAAACCATGAATATCGCTTAGAATTACCCAAAAATGATATATTGACCGGCAAATCTGATGAACCTTTTACCTGACCATGTCCGGATGCGATGTCATCAACCATAACAATATTTGCCCCGAAAGCGGTGTAGTACTCTTCCACCGTCGGGCTAACCTCTGTTAATTATTCGCATGTTATAACTATAATGCATGAAGTTAATGAATGCGATTTTTATTGAATTGAATATTCATGTGAAATGTTATCATTTTTTTCCGGCATTTTCAATAATATAACGGCTAGATGTAATATGAGAGTAATCTACTGATTAGTAATGAGTGATTTACAATAGAAGAGGAATACAAAGATTAATACATTAAAATCAAAAACTGGATTTTAGGCCACCCACCTGGCACAACGACGTCATCCACCGTTCCCTGGAAAATGTAAACTTTATCTCCAGCTATGTTTGCGGGATCATCAATGGTGCCCTCACTAAAGAACTGATCGGTCATCTCAATCAGGTCAGCCGTGGGAATATTCTCTGGATTTAGCATGCAACGACCAAGCGCGAACGATACGCTTGATTCCGCGCAGTAATATGGTCCCGCTTAAAACCAGATTTGATATTGATGTTATCAAAGACTCATGAGTCTTTGATGTTATGTATACATATTGTGACTGTGTTTTATTTTTGATATTATTATCGGGCTATCCAAGTAAAACGTAATAAAAATCATTGTCATTTTTATTCTGATACGACAAAACAATTGGGCAACAAAGGTTTTGTGTCCAGAAATATATTTAATGATCATTATAAAATAGAATATAGCAAAAATTAGGATATGCACATGAGTATTTCCAGTAGTAATACACTAATCTAAAACAACACTCACGTGACGCAAACAGTCCTGTTCCAATGACTGACGCCGAATGTGCCACGTGATATTGTGTCGCCATGGCACCACCAGCGGAAATTCCCGACACCGACACGCTGCCGGGGTCAAATGAGACACCTGCAATAGAAGACAAAAGAGTTAAGTAAAACAGGAACCATTACCGTCGATAAAAGATTGTTTTCTTGGTCTGATCAAAAATGTTATTTCTGCTGTGTATAGAAACCAAATGATAGTCATCATTTTTATTCGTGACAAACATGCTTAGAAATAATAAACAGTAACAAATAATTGCCTAAATCTGTGCATCCAAATGCATTTTGGAGCAAAGTTAAAAGTAAAAGATTCAGAAAACACCAATCCATCTCCAGCATGTGTTATTTACCAAATGAGAGTAATGTGAGCTATATAAGAATGTCACGCAACCTAGTTATAGTTATCACACATTGCACCTATTCAATCGGTCACATATCATTTGGTAAGGGATGAGTTGTGATACAGGGCAACGTAGGCCTACGATGCAAGATTACTTTCCAACTTTTAAAATATGCAACAAATAATTGATTTTAATATCCATCCATTTCTAGTTATCAATATTTTATTTTCACGACATTTCATTTCTGTTGTGAAATCGAAAACTAAAGATATAATATTTATGTATTAAATACTATTAATCTTTATAATTTGTGAGTATGTTCGGTTATACATGCCCCGTTTATCTAGTTGATAAGCAAATGTTTATGATGAATATTGGTCATCACATTTTATCAGACTTTAGGCGTGCTGACTATACGAGTAGTCTATTTCATTGTGTTTACCGAATACAGAGAATACAGAACGCTCCAAACATTTGAGCAAAAAGCGGGGTTCTCCACCGTAGTAGTTGAAATGTGGAATTATATGCGAAAAACCAATGCGTTATCCCACTACCCGATGAGTTGTCAGCTCCAAAAGTCAGACATTAACCGGTAGTATGGGCCATTATGAATAAAGTTGTATTATCAATTCTAAGTTATCGAACAACTGAACTCAAATTGCCGGTGTTGCGCGCAAAAAAAAAACGTGCTATATAAAAACACCATTTTACTATATGACCTTTATAAACATGATGAAAATCTCACATTTTAAAGGGGAGGTAAGTTGTCTCATCACTTATGATGGGTCGAATGGGGTGGGGGGGGGGAAGGTGGGTTTCCTGCACAAAGAGAAAAAACATTTAATTCACCCTGTGCAAGACACTCGCAAAGTCTTATCTGTATAATTAAGTATTGAGATGTGTTATCTTATCAATGGTTAAGTTCCCAATAGATCTAATTTTGATAAAATGAATATTAAATAACCAAAGCAATAAATTAGGTTCAAAATTTGAAACTAGTTTGTTCTTGTTATCTTACTATCAGAAACTAATTATATCAATAAAGCAAATATATGTAATATAAATAGATGTTTGTTGAACTATTGTTTAAACCATTATTTATTTAAGAAACAAAAATAGAAAATGATCAAATCTTCATTTCCATTATCCAAAAAACACTCACTTAAAAATAAAACTCAATTATTTACAAAACAAAACGACGATTGGGGTTTTCAAGACGACGGTTTTCTTTCACGCATACGAATGCATTCAATAATACCGCAAGGGTTTTCTGACTGGGCTTTCTTGCACGTAAAATCGGCTGGGGCTGATCAAGACATTTTGAAAGGGACGACAAACGATATGTAAGAGTTCAAAGAGGCGCAAATGTATTTGTTTTGTATAATATATGAGATCCAAGCTCGGGAATTAGCATACCACTCGCCCTTCTAATTTGTCATGACTTTGTCATGCCTTTCTGCTTTAGTAGCTGAGAGACCGAACTGTTTCAAATTGTCATTCATCATTATGTTTACCATAAATTGTCGGATAACGCTACGTATATATATATGAATATGAATATGGATATATGAATATGAATATATATATATATATATGAATTATATACGTATGAATTTTAGAAGGATGGTACCAATTCAGGTCAAGAGGACATTTCTGTCATTTAATGGTTCAAATAGATTAACATCATCCTTCATTAAGATCACAACGTCATATCTACGTCACATCGTCCCGAGTCATGGTTCCGATCTAATCCAAGTACGAGAATACTTTAAATCAGAAATAATCGCAAGAAATATGTCATTGTCAATGCATAAATGAGAGTCGCAGCGGCATGCGTATTAGGATGCGTATTCGGTTGACTTTTCTACAGGTTTCTGCAATATGTCGTCGTTATCCTCTAATGTATGTTTTTAAACCATACCGAGTCATGGTTATCTATGCAAGTTTGCGGCTTGAACTATCATCAGGTGGCTCTGCTGTCTGCTGTCTGCTTTCCCAGTCATTTCTGACAGTATCTAATGCATTCATATCGCGTGCTAGAGCGTAGGTATGGTCTTCCTTGAGGACGCTTGACATTCGTTTTTTCCATGGAGGAGGACGTTGGGTATCCGAACGTCCTTAATTCTACTGATTTTTCCTAGTCAATTAGTCGTTTAAGAATGCCATAAATTGTTGGAATATTCAAATGCTTTGTGGGATGTTTTATGTTTAACACATTTTACATAACACCACCTAGTCGGTCGTCTCTCAGCCGATTACTTTCAGAAGTATTCAATCAGAGAGAACTTATTTTGTGCTTGTGAGAACATTTCTACATTCGTTTAAATCTGAAACGGACATTTTCTTTTCTTTTATGAATCGTATCATGGCATTGAAATCGTCTGCAATTTGATATGTTACGCGTCGTGTAATTGTTGGATAGAGCGATATATGCCGGGAATTGTTCTACTTGGTGCTAATATGTGTCGAGTGTTGTGTGTTTCCGCCAGATATGAGTTGACCTACCATGGGAAGAGCGGATAGAAGAAGCCTATGAGAGGAAATGCTTAAGTATTACTACCTGGTAGAAAAATGCAGAGCAATGGGTTGCAAAAAATGTGTTTCCCTATAGACAGAATGCCGCGGATACCCGGGAAACTCATTTTGGAGATCATTGAAGACGCTCGGAATAGTAGGCAAAGCCAGACAGAGTATACTGAAGGATGATAGCGATGAATCTGAGATCGCGTCTATGTAAATATAGCGACGAATTGTCGAACGTTTTTTTTTGCATTCTGGTGCCCTTTTGAAAACTTCATTTAATTTATCTAGTGTCACAACCGGCCGTGAGTGCATTTGCAGATTTTATAGAATTCGTAGCAGCCCCGCATAGTATGTAGTCTTCTAGCATTTCCATACATGTACCTGTACGTGTGCTGCGAATTGATCGCACGGCCAACGTACGGCATTTGGTTCCTTTTTGATCATGCGTGTATCGTACGACCCGTTCGTGTAACGTTACTGACGCGTACGGATGTCGTGTGTTTCCCGTACTTGACGCATATGTGTCTTTAAATCATGTGTCACAGGCACAGCTCACTTTCATGCATAGCAAGATATACGTACGTGATTTGTATGACAGATACGTCTGCCGCAGCCTTCCTGCAGCGCTTTGGCACCTTGGCTGCTTGCTAATCAGAAAGGCATGCGATAATATTGTACATTCTATTGTGTGTAGCGAATGCCGTTCACTGTTCGGATTCATCATCAACATCTTTTTGACAGTAATATTGCTGTAAGTCTAGGGTCGAGAAGAGCATGGAACCAGAGTATCAAAAAACAATCATTCCGGGTAGTGTGACACACTTAGGAAAAAATGACAGTATGTTTCATTTTCGTTATTCTATATCAAAGAGGGCTCCTTTATTTGCATTAAATATGCGTAGTAAAGGAATTATAATAGGGAATCGGCATATTTACTTAGCTGCATGGTGCCCCTAAAAGGCCATGCTTGCTTTATGTTCTGCTGTATGTGATTGGTGTTTCTTATATTTTGTCGATATGTTACATCATTGCTGAATACTTTTGGAATAAAATTCTGTAAATAAATATTTTCTTTAAAAAATATTTTGAACTAAAACTAAATATAGCGAGAAATATATAGAGAAATATCGATTTCATGCACATAACGGTTAAAAAAAGCTACTCATACTATTATTTTTTTTAAGATAACTCACATGATTGTTGATAAATTCCGAGGCTGTTTAAGATTATGATAATATGGTTATATAATCTGTATGCAGCAAAGCCCCGTAGGTAAAAAGCCCCGCAATTTGGCTTGCTTGGTCAGAATGATACCTTAAACATGTTTATGATACGTAATCAAATATATCGAGCGGTATCTGGTCAAAAGGTTCCCGGACAAAAAGTCCCCGGACCGAAAGTCATAAATTTTGGCAACATAGGATATATTGTCCTCGCCCATTAAGTTCCCGTACAAAAAGTCACCAAAATGCAACAAAGTTCGGGGACTATTCGACCGGGATTCATATTGAGCATATGTCATTCAAATAAAAAAATACTTTCTTTATCATATCTCTCAATAAATGTTTATTCTTAATCAGATTAGCCGATTTGAGTGTATATGTAGAGATTGGTTATATGCGAAGCAACTATTTAATTGATACATTTTTTAATTTCATATCCCTTTCACATTTAATATATCGTTTCTTTAAATATTTATAAATATATTCAACAATCCGCTAATTTCTTAATCGTCGATTATCCATAATATAAACGGTTATAATATGACGGTTATAATATGACGGTTTTAATAAAGAGGTCGACATAAGATTGGTAAATCTACCTTCATTTAATCAACGTTGTAAGATTCTAAACTCGACCAGTAGTAAAACTGGTATTTATATAGCGCCTTTTCAAACATATTGCCCAAAGCGCTTTACAATACAATGCTACTAATATTTTTACAAATTAAATCTGAACATAAAACTGTACTAAAACATAAGTGATTGTTACGATGATTAAATAAATATAATACTGGGTAGTACAAATTACACATAAACTGAATGGATATGACATTTTCTATTTGGTTAAAAGGTCACCATAGGCAGATCTAAAATAGAATGTTTTTAACTCCCTCTTGAAAAGCTGCATTTTTGACGTTTTTTGGCAATCGGTTCCAAAACGTTGGTGCTGCTACGGCAAAGGAACGGTCGTGAGCAGTCTTTAGTCTAGTTCTATGGATGTTTAACACAATCTCATACAATCTCATACAAAATTGCCACGGACAAATTTCTTCATCTCAAATGTTAATAGACGGACGGACGGACGGACAAACGGTCGGGCGGGCGGAATGGGGGATAGCAATAGCCCTCAGCAAAATTGGTTGGCTGGGGACTAACATCTTACAGTTTAATTCGGAACTGACGGTATGGGGATAGCAATAGCCCTCAGCAAAATTGGTTGGCTGGGAACATCTTACAGTTTCATTTGGAACAACTGTCCTCAAAAAATTAAACTCAGTACTCTTATAAACGACTGTGAAAAAGGTGGAATTCGAACACCAGACATACAATGCATGAAAAAAGCCACTGAGATGGGTATGGATAGTAAGAATACCTTAAGGAAGAAAATGGTCCAACGTGGCCAACTCTTACTTTGCACAACAGACGGGAGGACTCTCTTTTATACGATATTCATTTTCTACCATATATACTCCTTTTTATCGACAGATGCTCAATTTGTTTCGGGAAATATTTTACCCAAATGAGATCGCTAAATACGTGATATGGAAAAATAAATACATTGTAATAAATGGAAAAAGCTGGTTTTGGAAAAATTTCTAGAAAAAAGTGTCTTCTGGAAAAACTAATAATGATCAGCCAAATGCTCAAACTGCACACACTAAAGAATGATTAAAGAGACACATGGAATTTAAACTTTCTTAAGTACCACGTACTCTTTTCAATCATAAGCAAACATTTCAAAGAACCCGTCAAATACAACTTTTTTCACACAGACCTTCACTTGAGCTATCCAAAACATTCTACAAAGAAAAAAATAAAATATAATGTTCAGTCTCCGACCTGCATCCTATTCTGAAAAAGCGTTTCTGTTAGGGAGCATATTTTATATTCGAGCATGCATTTTATAGGAAATGGAAGAAAGAGAGTAAGCTAATTGTGTTAAACCATAAAGTTATACACAACTACGTTGAAAAAAAAACGGAACATGAAAGATAGCGAAAACTGTTGATACTGCAACGAAAAATAAATACTATAACAAATGTTAGCCATTTGTCCTGAAACTGTAAAAAATACAAATACAAATACTTAGAAATCCAACAGCATTATTGTAAAGGATTGTATATTTGGTAACAGCAATAAAGCTAAAACTATTTCTTGTAGCAAAAAGGCTTTTATTGTATACAAGATTTCTTTTAAGTAATTCTATAATGCATAAAATTATATCTGAGGTAAAACTAAGAATACCTATCGACAAAAACAAACTCTTAACTCATATCATTTGTTGTAAATATATGCATTAAACACGATAATGATATGTCGATATGTTGGTTATGGATATAATTAACCCGTGGTCTAGTTTATGACTTTTGCAAGCGCCTCGTGGTTTTCTGCAAAGGTCATAAACACAATGGCAGGTTAATTTTATCTATAATCAACATATCTAGTTCATTATTTTAAATCTAGTGAGCGATATTATAATAAAATACAATGTTAATTTGCTTAAAAATGCATATCATTATATCACCCACGGCTCTTTTCGGTGTAAATATTTTAAGCTACCCCCAATTTCAAGCTACCTCCTGGTAATTTGAAATCGATTTCAAGCTAACTACCCTATAATTTGAAATCTTTTCAAGCCAGAGATTACCAAATAACCTAAGTTTCTGTCGGCCTGCCGGGCCGACAGTTTCTGATTTTTTTTGTCGGCCGGACCGAAATATTGTCGGCCCGAAATATTGTGCATAAAATCACGATATTTTTCTTAATTTAACAAATGTTCGCTTTTAAGCTAAATTTCACACTGGCGCTCCGGACCAGTAACCCTAAAATATTTTTTTAACCCGGCCGACATCTTACTGACCCGATTTTGAATATGGAGTATAACATAACCAAAAATTTATCGTTAGCATTTATGGAGCTATCATTGAAAGGTCATGAGCAAAAATGATGAATATTGAAAAGTAAGCCCCGAGCGCCGAAGGCGCGAGCGAAATTTAATTATGATTCAAATTTCAAGTATAATTAATTTTATACTTAAAACCGCTTTGTTGGACCTGCGAGTGCTATCTAAAACAACTTTCGTACAGACAAGACAACGGTCGCGTATGGAGGTAACGATTGCTCTAGATGCTACCCTTATATTATAGCGCATTCAAAAAACGTCAAACTCATATGATCAAATTCTTATAAAGATATGTGAATGAACAAGTTGAGTAGACCATCGTGAAAATGACCCATAACCTTTACTTCATATAATAATCAACACGTAAATATTTACAAAACCTGGATGAGTGAAGATGCGGGCGCCAGAGGCGCGAGTGAACATTTTCCTGATAACAATTGAGGATTCGATAACAAAATAAGTAGTAGTATACAAAATTTCCAGATTTAATACTGATTCACCGGTCCAGTAACTTCATAACGTTACTGGCCCGACCAATAAACGTTACTGACCTAGGGCCTGAACCAATAACAAATATATATACATTGTTCGCATGTTTATTTGGCTAGCATTTGGACATTGTAAGGGATAATGGGGGAGGGAGGGAGGGAGGGAGGGTGGGGCGAAAGGATGTCGACATAAATGAAATACTTTTTCGAGGCTTTCAGAACAATCGTTGCATCTAAGATAATTCT
>LQRL01042159.1:12703-25877 GCA_001703475.1 Hydroides elegans
GCAAAAAAGTTGATCTCTACAAAAAACATATAACCATATATATGTTACCGTCAATCTGTGTAAACCAACCGCGTATGTCTACATGACACAATAAAATGGTTCTCGGAGATTATTTGAGCAATAGGCAGTGAAAATTGCCTTTATTGTGTGTAGGAATATAATGGTTATGGGTTATAGTTAAGTGTTTTATTTTATGAGTAGAGCTCAAAAATTTTATTAATGATATTTGTGGTTTAATGAATGCCTAATAATAGACTTAGTGATGTGAAATATAACAATACTGAATGCGCAGTTGAGATAGATGGTCAGGTAACTGAGTGGTTTGAAGTTCACGTGGGTCTCAGACAAGGCTGTCTCCTATCCCCAACACTGTTCAACGTCTTTTTAGAATACGATATGAAGGAACTGAGCGAACTTGATGGAATACTAGGCCTATCGGACACTTTTTCCACCAATATAAGGTATGTAGACGATACCACCTACTGTCTGCCATTTTTGAAAAGCTGAAAGGAAGTACCAAACAGCTAGACGCAGTGTGCAAGAAATGGAGCATGCAGATAAATGGCGCGAAATGTATCCCCAAGTATCTGCAAGTATCCCCAAGTGACCAAGCCATAGTACTAGAGGACAGCAAAGTCGAGCATGTCAAAGAGTTCGTGTTCCTCGGAAGTGTAGTCCCGAATTCCTCCGACGATGTGAGAAGACGGATAATGCTCGCCTCAGCTGCATTCGGTAGACTGAAGATCCCAATCTCGCAAAAATTTGAAGTAATAAAGCCCCTGAAAGTGAGACTATACAAAGCGCTCATCCTTCCGATTGCAACGTATACCGCAGAGACATGGACCCTTAAGTCCGAAGATAGCAGAAAATTGGAGGAATTTGAAATGCGATGTCTGCGAGCCATCTCAGGTGTGACGCTGCGCGACCGACTTAGAAAAGAAGCAGTGAGAACGGCCTTGCGAATGAACACAACGATAACAGACACTTTCAAAACCAAAAGGCTCAAATGGGTTGGGCATGTGACCCGAAGACCTGTAGACAGCTACGTTTCCCGTGAGTACCACCTCGACGTCCCAAACCTGAGACCACGAGGCCGACCGCCAAAGAAATGGTGCACCCAAATCCGAGAAGACACCGGCCTACCCCTGGCGACAGCAGAACGCAGAGCGTCCAAAAGGCTAGACTGGCGCAGAGAAGTCACGGAGGGCGAGGTTCCGGAGAGGAATACGCCCATAAGTCAAGTTGTGAAAGGTTTTGTTAATTCAAGTTGATTTGTTTAAAGACAAAGCATAATACAATTGTGGTTTTCTTTTATCAATTTATACATCATTGATTACTCGCAATATGGATTACAAATGTTTAGAATTGGAATATAATGTCCCCTCAAAACGATGACGAAACAAAAATCAAATTAAAATAAAATTTGAAATAGAAATTTAACTTTCTTCACTTATGTTACTTTAACATTCGAGCATCGAACAATCTAAAACATATTAAATAAGATTGCTAATCATATTTTACATTCATTTACATTTGAAATATCAATATATTTTTTAAGAATCGTATTGCTTCAAATTAAACAAACTGAATATGCCATTGTGTAATAAAAGTGACATATTTTAAGAGAAAACAGCATCAGTAAGCTTTAAAAGCAGAAACTTCAGAAAGCTCAATTATATCCCCCGGGTCCTAAGCTCTGTCTCAGGAGTAGTCATATGCATTGAAAATAGTTCATAATATCGATAAAAACCCTTGCATTGCCCTCAAATATAATCCTATGATTTATAATTCGCTCGTTTTTTTTAAATATTCACCTAATATAATCATATCGTTAAGCCGACATTTATGTAAGACTTCACAATTCATTCCAAAACTATAAATAAAAATCATTTGCATAAGTCGTCATAATAATTCATTGTTTAAGATAATCAATTTTAATTAATAATATAGTTCACAGCCCTAATCCTATTATTAAGCGTTCATCAAACTACATACATCATTAATCCGCTGAGTGAACCAGCGTATGTTGACATTGACTGAAAAATTCAGCGTATGTAGACATACGCGGTTTACACAGATTGACGGTAACATATACATATAAATAAACAATATTATTTTCTTAGTCTAAATCAAGTTTTAAGAAAAAAAATGGAGGGGGTGTTTATTTAGGGATGTGCAAAAAAGAGAGGGTTTAACCCTGGGATGAGAATTTCATGGGGGGTATTTCCGTTTACCCGTTTAAATAGTTACATAAAAATATCATTTGTATAAATTCATTTGAATAAAAATAGTTTCAAATGACAAGTTTCATCATAACTTTATGTATAATGTGACTTATAATTGCAATGAAGTCAGCTTTGTTGTTCTTTATTTGCGACTTAAACTAATCCAATTATTCTATGCATATGTGGTCACATGTTCCATAGTTTCAAAACATTTAAGAGGGTCCAGGATTATAAGTCTTAGCATAACGAAATTACCGACAAAGAAATACATTGAAAATAATTTGTTGAGTAGAGCCATGAATGGCCAACAATACAGTCTTTTATAAACCATATCAATGTTATTTGGAATCAAATCTACATTTTTTTTACTCATCCAATGGGTACATGATATATGATATGAATTAAAACATTAAAATTTCTCATGCAAAAATGGGTATTTGTTAAAGGGGTCAATAATATCACATAGGGGGCAATCATCTCACGGCAAAAATCTTGAACATTTTGCCCCCTTCTGTGTAAGATTTCAAGCTACCCCTAATATCAAGCTACCCCCGGTAATTTAAAATCGATTTTAAGCTACCTACCCTTTAACGCTCCTTGAACGCCTGCTGCCTTTAAGTAATGTACGTTTAAGACATCCCAAAAGGAATAGCCTGGACAACACCGTTTGTTATGGAAACGCTCAACAAACGCTTCTGACGTGGCCAGACCCTTATGCTATGAATTATAAGTAATCTGTCATTCGTAACATAGCTTGAATTATGAGTGTCACAAACTTATCTGGGTTTGAGAGGTTGGTGTCACTCATGAATCAAGGAATTTGACATATTACTCAGGGAGAAAACTGGGAGTTATTGCTCAGCTGATTGATAATAATTCCCGCCAATGCGGGCGATTCGTGGGAAATAGTATCAAATATTATATTATTATGCATGCACAATATTATTTGAATTAATCTATGATTTAGTTGTGTTAAGTAGAACAACTCATGAGTTGAAAATGTTGAAATATGTAAATGTACATGGGGCAAAACGTTTAGATTAGTGTGTGAATTGAGATTAGTAGAATAAATGTTTCAAGTTGAAAATACTATACTATATGTCTTAACGTATATTTCAAACATTACTAATGAACAAATATGGCACACCAATTATTTAAGTACATTCAAGTATGTTTAAATTATGAACATGGAACAAGCAAACAGACTCAGGGGATCAGTTGGGCTCAGTGCCGTAATATTGCTGGCCTTTTGTTTATGCGACACGCACAACCTCTTTTTCACGGTGGTTATAGTGCTACTGTGGCAAATAAGTTCTGCTTACCCAAGTGACAAAGTTCTGCGGATTTGATACAAAGTTCTCATTACCCGTTACCCAGTTCTACCAATTTATAGTTAAAATCACATATCTCATTATTGTTTACCAATTATTTCTCGCCAAAAGCGTAATATATCATTAATCATATCTATTCAATAATTAAGTTAAAAGCTTTTCACACTTATGGAGAGCGCTTCTCATAGTCTTTTTCACAATAAAGGCATATATTGTCCTACATGCAGGCAGCAGGGTAAAATATTATATCACAACTATGAGTTTTGATATTGAGAGACAAAACAATATACAAATTTTGGATTTCCTATAGTTTTTACCAAAATTATCTGTTTAAAGGCGCTTAATCACGTAAAACATGAAATATTTGTAACCCAGGTGTGATGATATATTTTCAGAGTTACATATGTAAGCCAGTTCCGAATGCACCAGGCTCCCCAGATTGGTGTTTACACTTCTCTATTAATTTTTGATCAGGCCAATCTAGCATAATAGGTTTGAGACCCGTCTCCGGTCAAAATGTTGCATAATACGTTAAAAGTGTAAGTAATATTGAGGACATAATGACACAATGTCTGCATAAGGTTAAAGCACCAGCAAGATCATATGATGTAAAAAACGCAAACATCATATTGCATTCTCGCTCACTTAATTTTAAAGGCAACTGACAAAACTAGTAAGCAACATTTAGATTAATTTTAAATTTCATAAAATATGCTTATATAAGCATGATTGCTTACAAAAGCACACCAAAATGCTTATGTACGGCAGCTGACGAAACAAGTGAAGGAAAACATCATTTTTACTTATATTAAGAAATATGCGTATATAAGCATAATTGCTTATATAAACATATCCTAACGCACTAGGCTCCGAAGGACTGAGCTCCAACTGAGGAGACTAGTAGGCTCAATTTTGATTAATTCTGAATTTGATAAATATGCTGATATAAGCATGATTGCTTATAAATATGCTTATATAAGTATGATTGCTTATAAAATCACACCCACAATGTTTTTTTGAGGGCAGCTGACGAGACAAGTGAAGAAAGAGCATTATTTAACTAATCTAAAAATAATGTGTTTATTTAAGCGTGTTTGCTTATATAAATGCACAAAGCCCCGATCTGACGATACCAGCAATCTAAATTTTGATTTATAATGAATTTCATTAAATATGCTTATATAAGCATGAATGCTTTAAACGCACACCAAAAATGTTTTTGGAGGGCAACTGAGGAGACCAGTAAAGCAAAATCATTATTTCACTTATCAAAAAAATAATATGCTTATATACGCATCATTGCTTATATTAGCACACACCAATGCTTTAGGCCCTCAACTGACGAGACAAGTAAGCACAATTTTGATTTACTTTGAATTTTAGGAAATAATCGGATATAAGCTTGCTTGCTATTAAACACACCTAAAATGCTTTTGGACGGCAACTGAGGGGTCCAATAAAGCAAAATCATCATTTCACTTATCTAAAAAATAATATGCTTATATAAGCATGAATGCTTTTATCAGCACACCCCAATTCTTGAGGCCCCCAACTGATGAGACAAGTAAGCACAATTTTGATTTAATTTTAAGTCACTAAATATGCTTATCAAAGCTTGCTTGCTTAAAAAATACACCTGAAATGCTTTTGGAGGGCAACTGACCAGTCCAGTGAAGCAAAACCATCATTTCACTTTCATACGTAAAAACATGCTTATACAAGACTGTCCAAGGACAGTATGCCACAACTTGCACAAATATCGCTGCGGTATAAAAGTAAGTCGGTTAGTTTTTTATCCAGAGTTTCAACTAGGGATGTGTCGGGCCGGGTTATTTCCTACCCGAACACCCGAGGTCAACATCCGACCTCGGATCATGATTCCTTAAGGTCTCATTTACATTTTCTATGTGGGATATGCTGTTTTTGTAAAATCTATCATAATATAAACTTGAATATCAGGTTTATTTTTATTTAACTGAAAAATCTCATTGAGACTGCTTTTGAAGGTTGTAGATGACAGACATTATAATCTGCTTTTAAAAGAATAATTCAATTAGTTAAATCAGTTTTCCATTTTTCCCATAAAGCAACATTTCGGGTACCCGAACCGAAATTCGGATGCGGGAATCCAAGGCGATTGTCGGGTACCCGACTACCCGAGATACCCGACACAGACCTAAGTTTCAACCATCAATAAACACGATTTAACAAAGCTATGGATCCATTCCATTTATTTTGTCACATACAATAGTGTACAGTAACATTCATTCCTTTAAGTAACACTTTCATACTGATTTATAAAATGGTTTCCATTAATTTTATTGTCTACATTTTTTTCAGTTTATAATATCTGACAAACATTTCTAGATTTTTATTGCATTAAATTATCGAAAAAGCAGTATTATTTGCTTATTGTAAGAATCATATCTATCGGTTATCTTTGCTTGTAAATCGTTTTTAATGCACATGTTAGGTTTTCCATTAACAATATAATGTTCACAAAACAATGTTAAATACGTCGCACTATAGCACATTTGCCACATCGAAAATACAACCCTTTCTACAAATATGTTTCACACCCAACTTTATCAATCCAATGCTTAGGTGAAATCCACCAATTTCTTACCTTACAATATCTTTAATGGCAAAGAAACCCACGGTTCATGTAACATAACGCCATTAAAGATGGTGCATTTGAATCATCGATACGCGAGGAAACTAAGTATGTGAAACGCATATAAATGTAGCAGTGCATACCACACATCCCGAAAATGGTTTAATTTTCAATCTGACTGGTGCCTCTACATTGGCCAGTCTATGATATTTCATTTGACAAAGCAATGCAGCTAGAAATATTCTTATTATCGACAACTCGCCGTGGGTCACGTGACGTAAACATACACCCAGAATATCTTGTATTTTCGCTCACTTAATTGAGGAGGCAGCTAAGGAAAGTTATCCCGAAAATGTTTTTTTTTAATTCTTTGAAGTGCTTATATAAGCACAATTGCTTACGTAAGCACACCATGAAGAGTTGAAACCCTAAAGATTGATATAAAAAATCCGCATTCTAATCGGTCCACAATCTTCGAAGGAGTAGCAATTTTAGAAAAAAAGTTTACGAACTAAACAAACAAACAAATAAATAAATAAATAAATAACGGCAAAGCGGTGGTACAAACCCCGGTTTGCTTCGCAAGCCGTGGCTAATAAGCATGATTGCGTATAAAAGCGCACCCAAAATGCTATTGGAGGGCAACTGACGAGACCAGTGAAGCAAAACACAATTTTATTTATATAACAAAAAAATAAACCTTGACGAGGCATATGTGGCTTTAAGAGCTCTAGTTTAATTAATTCAGAGCTTGTTCCGTCATTGAAGACAGTTCGCGGAAAAATACTTTTGATGGATCGACATGAAACTTTGATGAGGTTGAATTCATGTTTGGCAGCTTGCAAAGACAGGACATTGACTGTTTTCCTCATACACACATACTTAAATGATAATATGCTATATTATCACATACATTTCCTCAACTGAATATGAAATTTTCGCCACTTTTTTAAAGTGTTCCAAAATCGACAATTATCAACCAATCGAGATGAAACTATAACAAGGCACCCGAGGCGATTGTCGGGTACCCAACTATCCGAGATACCCGAAACAGACCTAAGTTTCAACCATCAATAAACACGATTTAACAAAGCTATGGATCCATTCCATTTATTTTGTCACATACAATATTGTACAGTAACATTCATTCCTTTAAGAAACACTTTCATACTGATTTATAAATTGGTTTCCATTAATTTTATTTTCTACATTTTTTTCAGTTTATAATATCTGACAAACATTTCTAGATTTTTATTGCATTATATTATCGAAAAAGCAGTATTATTTGCTTATTGTAAGAATCATATCTATCGGTTATCTTTGCTTGTAAATAGTTTTTAATGCACATGTTAGGTTTTCCATTAACAATATAATGTTCACAAAACAATGTTAAATACGTCGCACTATAGCACATTTGCGACATCGAAAATACAACCCTTTCTACAAATATGTTTCACACCCAACTTTATCAATCCAATGCTTAGGTGAAATCCATCAATTTCTTACCTTACAATATCTTTAATGGCAAAGAAACCCACGGTTCATGTAACATAACGCCATTAAAGATGGTGCATTTGAATCAACGATACGCGAGGAAACTAAGTATGTGAAACGCATATAAATGTAGCAGTGCATACCACACATCCCGAAAATGGTTTAATTTTCAATCTGACTGGTGCCTCTACATTGGCCAGTCTATGATATTTCATTTGACAAAGCAATGCAGCTAGAAATATTCTTATTATCGACAACTCGCCGTGGGTCACGTGACGTAAACATACACCCAGAAGATCTTGTATTTTCGCTCACTTAATTGAGGAGGCAGCTAAGGAAAGTTATCCCGAAAATGTTTTTTTTAATTTTTTGAAGTGCTTATATAAGCACAATTGCTTACGTAAGCACACCATGAAGAGTTGAAACCCTAAAGATTGATATAAAAAATCCGCATTCTAATCGGTCCACAATCTTCGAAGGAGTAGCAATTTTAGAAAAAAAGTTTACGAACTAAACAAACAAACAAATAAATAAATAAATAAATAACGGCAAAGCGGTGGTACAAACCCCGGTTTGCTTCGCAAGCCGTGGCTAATAAGCATGATTGCGTATAAAAGCGCACCCAAAATGCTATTGGAGGGCAACTGACGAGACCAGTGAAGCAAAGCATCATTTTATTTATATAACAAAAAAAAACCTTGACGAGGCATATGTGGCTTTAAGAGCTCTAGTTTAATTAATTCAGAGCTTGTTCCGTCATTGAAGACAGTTCGCGGAAAAATACTTTTGATGGATCGACATGAAACTTTGATGAGGTTGAATTCATATTTGGCAACTTGTAAAGACAGGGCATTGACTGTTTTCCTCATACACACATACTTAAATGATAATATGCTATATTATCACATACATTTCCTCAACTGAATATGAAATTTTCGCCACTTTTTTAAAGTGTTCCAAAATCGACAATTATCAACCAATCGAGATGAAATTATAACAAGGCACAACTTCAGACCTTGGTTTATATGTGTATTAAATTAAAAAGTTTTAGCTCAATTCCTTCATACCAAACTTGCGTGCACAAAGTGCTTAACATTGGGTTAAATGGTTAAAATCGACAATTTTCGACCGATCGAGATGAAACCTAAACGAGGCACGACTTCAGACCTTGGTATATACGTGTATACAATTTCAAAGTTCTAGCTCAAATCTTTCATACCACACTTGTGTGCACAAAGTACCCTATATCAAACGGGACAGACAGACGGACAGACCGACAGACGGACAAGTCATTTGAAGAATTCAATCCTGTAACCCCTCGATTTCACGGGGGATAACAAACCTTAAATCAAAACTTTGCGTCACGTTATTGACTGAATTGAGACCTTAAAACAACAGTTGGCTGATGTCTGGAAATGTCTGGAAAGACTGAATGATCTAGATTGTTTGACAAAAAAGAAATGCGTTTTTGTCTGAAAGGTTTTGAAAGTCTGAAAAGTACCCAACTCCTGAGTAATTGAAAACGGATATATAATTAGAATCCATAACCATAATCATATCATCTATAATCATGTTAAATTTAGACTTTTTTCATTTGTTTCTGTTGATCAAAAATTTATTTTTATATTTCAAAAATCATGTTATATCAAGGTATACGAGATAACTTTGAATTGCTTTATTCGCTATTCGCTATAACCAAATGACGTGAACAAGCGTTAAAAACATAATAATGTCCGATTATTGTTCAAATATTTAAAAAATAGATTTTTTTGTTAAAAGTTAAATCAAACAAGTAGATCAGTGAAACTGATTAAGTCCTCCGCTACTTTGACAGGAGTTGAAAATAATAAAAAAAAACATAGGAAATTAAATCAGGATCCGTCGAAGGAACGTCTTTCTCACAACGCCTTTCTCATAATGTTTTTCTCACAGCGTCTTTCTCACAACGTCTTTCTCACAACGCTTTTCTCACAACGTCTTTCTTCAAACGTCTTTCTCACAACGTTTTCCCTTCATATTCGTAGTCCTCAAAACATAACGATATGCGAGTAATCTTTCTCTATTTGCTTAAAGTAGTGTTTCCTTTAACGTACGTCTGACGTACGTCAGACGTACATCAAACGGATCGTAGTGTTTCCATTATCCGTAACGCATCCGTCATATTAACGTATCATGGCGGAGCGTATATAAGCGGCCTAACGGTTTTTTTTTTGCAATTGATAACTGAGAGAGTGTGTATTTCACCGATAGAGTAAATAATACTTACATCATAATGACTTGGCATTCAAATTTAATATGCAATTAAAATAAACTAAACGATGCATTTTGAAAATAATATTATTCAAATATTATTTCATATATACTTCTACTTTTAAACTGCAATGATGTAGAATCTGTATAAGTTTACTTTTATAATTACTTATTAAAAACACCTATGAAAAAAGCAATACATTCATATTTTGTAATTTAAAAAAAAAAACAAAGGGAAAAATCCTTAATCGTTCCCCAATCAAGTTCCGTAGTAAATATCTAAATATTTAGTTGCATAAAGATAAGATTGATAAATTAACAGCCACCGTCCGTCAAATTGACGGATTGGGTTTTTCCATGAACGTTGCGTATCCGGTCCGTCTGCAGTCCGTTTATTTTACGGAGCGGGTTGCGTAAAAAACGGACTGCAAATAATACGCCTATGCACAGCTCCAATATATTTTCTGTCTATGTACCAAAGAAAAATCAAAATCCATCGAGGAATAACCGAGAACTCGTCCGTACAAACTACCATCAATAATCACGCTAAATCCCCAAAATCACAATTTTTCGAAAATTCGCCAAAATTACAATTTTAAAGATTTTTCAAAAATAATACGCCTATGCACAGCTCCAATATATATTCTGTCTTTGTACCAAAGGAAAATTAAAATCCATCAAAGGGATAACCGAGAACTCGTCCGTACAAACTACCATTAATAATCACGCTAAATCCCCAAAATCACCATTTTTCGAAAATTCGCCAAAATTACAATATTTAAGATTTTTCAAAAATAATATGCCTATGCACACCTCCAATATATGTTCTATCAATGTGCCAAAGAAAACAAAATCCATCGAGGGATATGCGAGAACTCGTCCGTACAAACTACCATCAATGATCACGCTAAGTCCCCAAAATCACCATTTTTCAAAAATTCGCCAAAATTACAATGTTTAAGATTTTTTCAAAAATAACACGCATAAGCACAGCTCAAATATATGTTCTGTCTATGTGTCAAATGAAAACAAAATCCATCGAGGAATAACCGAGAACTCGTCCGTACAAACTACCATCAATAATCACGCTAAATCCCCAAAATCACAATTTTTCGAAAATTCGCCAAAATTACAATTTTTAAGATTTTTCAAAAATAATACGCCTATGCACAGCTCAAATATATGTTCTGTCTATGTACCAAAGAAAAATCAAAATCCATCGAGGAATAACCGAGAACTCGTCCGTACAAACTACCATCAATAATCACGCTAAATCCCCAAAATCACAATTTTTCGAAAATTCGCAAAAATTACAATTTTAAAGATTTTTCAAAAATAATACGCCTATGCACAGCTCCAATATATATTCTGTCTTTGTACCAAAGGAAAATTAAAATCCATCAAAGGGATAACCGAGAACTCGTCCGTACAAACTACCATTAAAAATCACGCTAAATCCCCAAAATCACCATTTTTCGAAAATTCGCCAAAATTACAATTTTTAAGATTTTTCAAAAATAATATGCCTATGCACACCTCCAATATATGTTCAATCAATGTGCCAAAGAAAACAAAATCCATCGAGGGATATGCGAGAACTCGTACGTACAAACTACCATCAATGATCACGCTAAGTCCCCAAAATCACCATTTTTCAAAAATTCGCCAAAATTACAATGTTTCAGATTTTTCAAAAATAACACGCATAAGCACAGCTCAAATATATGTTCTGTCTATGTGTCAAATGAAAACAAAATCCATCGAAGGATAATCAAGAACTCGTCCGTACAAAGTAGTGCACCTAGGTGTCGACAGACGGAAAGACGGACGGACGGACAGACAGACAGACAGACGGACGGACGGACGGACAGACGGACATGGTTCATTGGTCTTATAATCCCATTGAACGTATAAAAAACTTGATTTTTTTTGATAGCTCAATTATTTGTTGTAGTGACGGACGGACAGTACTGAATACTATAGTCCTCCGCTTCGAGCTAACGCGGCGGCGGAGGACTAACAAAATGAAATCTGGTTTAAAATAATATTGTTGCTCGATTTATGAATAGGGGTCGAGGCTTTGTAGACAGAAGTTTCTCGAACTAGGGCCGAAGTGTTTATTCAGTTTATTGGAGGGATCGAAGTGTCCAAAAGGGATAGGGCCGAAGAGTCCAGTCATCATCTACCCTTGGTTAAAATATATAGAATGTCTACCTTTACAACTTTCCGATCAACATATTAAGGCCTATCAACAGCTGTCAATCAAATAAATCATTACATTATGACATGTATCAAATATAGACAAACAAGTGTCGCAAGTTAATTAACAGTAGTCTCTAGCTTTCTTTGAGTTAAGATTCGATGATTAGATAGAAAGAAAGCCTCGAGACTAGCCACTGCAACATACGCATGTGCACAGGAAATGGGTGGTTAACCGTTGCTTGACATGGCGGCTACCATCTAGACAAAGAAATTAACAAAAATTGGATTATTTTGGAGATACTACATTGAATATATATATTTAAACGGGTTTATAAAATAGATATATATGTTATGCATATTGTGTTCAGGATTTAACGCATGGCATTCTTTTATAGATGAGGAATAAGACTGTAAAGTTGTGTGATTGATTTGTATTTGCTTGATTCTGCTGTGGCGAAATTCTTCTTGGCGCCAGCCTTGGTATGTTTACATGTGGATAACTGACTTTTGGTGGTGAGTTCATTACTGGTTATAGTGTTTTTTTATTCTAAAGTTATGTCGTTTAACACTTTTTAAAGTAAAACATATATATGAAGATTTATTTATATGTAACTTCGCAAAACAAAATTTAAAGTTTAAAGTTTTAATACCGCTTCATTAAAATAATAAAAAATGCTCAGTGTAAACCATATAAATCACATGTATATAAACTAAATAGTTCGTTAGATATTTTAATGTTTGATGGTGCGTATAACTGAATGTATAGTGATATGGTTTTTGTATACCAATACTAAAAAGTACTTGCTTGATTACTATGGAATCACTATACAATAGTTTGGTCTGATTCCGTTGGGCCAATAGATTCTTTTCCATCGGCCTGTGGCTGATGCCTTAATTACCATGTAGCAGTTCTGATTTTATATTCTTTATCCATATAAACCATATAGAACTCGACATTTATTTTAAGTATAGTTTTCAAGGAATATCTGTCATCGATTTTCTATAATAACCGTGTTTTGTTGTTACTCCAAGTTAGTCTGAGCTTCTAAGAATTCTTC
>LQRL01042173.1:3655-25949 GCA_001703475.1 Hydroides elegans
ACGAAGAAAACCCGGATTTTCGAAAGGGTAAAAAACCAAAGTCCACACGACTGTCTCGGAACAATCCTTTGATTCGAATATCGCATCAACAAGCATTGAGGTGTATATTTATGTCAAAATGTTCTCATATGTATTGAAAGATGGGTGTGACATGAAAGCTTGCATGTTTCGATTGTGAATGATTGAGAATATGAGGATGGTTTATATTATCTGTTTTGTCCAGACCACTGTCTCGGAACAATCTTTTGATTCGAATATCGCATCAACAAGCATTGAGGTGGATATTTATGTCAAAATGTTCTCGGTTGTATTGAAAGATGGGTGTGACATGAAAGGTTGCATGTTTCGATTGTGAACGATTGAGAATATGAGGATGGTTTATATTATCTGTTTTGTTTAATCGATCCGTAGTAAACGATATTATAGTTTTAATTTCAGATAACTTTCTTCCATCTCATAAGCCGGATATCAAATCAATTCTCAATCACTGACCACCCCTGTGGACAAATTGTACTTGAAAATCAGTTAATATATCACTCTATTTGAAGCAGGCAATTAGTTATCTCTTCCAGAACTTGCTAAAAGCATTCAATAAGCTCTCCTGGTTGTCCAAATGTCAAAGCTAATTTGTGACAATATACAGCCCATGCCCCCGAACTAAAAGACAATACATATTTTCTTAAATTTAATATGTTTCATAAAACATATCTAATTTTTCAAAACTGTTTTTGTTAGAAGTTTCTGGTGCATTGTTCAACCAATGTCCTCATGCCAAAGACAGGAACAATTTCCTTATATCTAAACGTTTCTGATGAACAAATATGTATATGCCCTTATGATTTCGAAATCTCTTAAGAAAGCACATAAGCAGCTCCTGTTCCAAATGCTCAGCCCATATCCTCAAGCTCAAAGATAGGAACAATTCCTTAACTTTCAATTAAATTTTTGATCAATATTTATTTATCTAATACTCATTTTGTAAGTCACTTCGCAATAATATTTTGAACACATTCCGTAAGGCACCTTATTTAATGTTAAGCCCATGTCCTCAGGCAAAAGACAGCAACAATTTCCTGCATCCAAGTAGTAATAGAAACAATATCAAGTAGATGGGAAATGGCACTATAATTGCCTAACGCCTCTGGCGACCTAACTGACACAAAAAACAGCAAAGTTTTGGGTCCCTGTACTACTTCATTCGCGAGAAAATAATCTAAAAATGCAATTTCTGTCGCAATATTTCCTGCTCTCAGGAAGCAAGATATGTGATGTTTTATGAGAGAGGGCTGTAGGGCTAGGGCTGTGATGGTATTTGATTAATGTTTAAAGTGTGTGTTAGATATATTAATTGAATTTGGTTTTTATTTCCATAAGGATGTTTTCATTCCATAGGTGTTACATGAGTCAAATTGAGTAGGAGTTCGACTTTTTACATATATTACAATCATTTCTATAATCACTCTGTGTCCTATTTACACGATTTAATCAATTCAGTACAAGTAAAAACTGATATGTGATTAATATTTAAAGGATATCTTAGATATCTAAATTGAGTTTTGGTTTTTATTCTTATCAGTGTTAGTTACGCGAGTCATATTGTTGAGTATGAGTTTACCTACAATTTTTATAATTATCACAAAATGTCATAGTCATAAGATTTAAATCATTTCAGGATAAGTAAAAACTATATTATTGTGATTAATGTTTAAAGTGTGTCTTAAATATTCAAATTTAATTTTGGTTTTTATTTCTATTTGTGATATTCGCGTGAGTCATATTATTGAGAAGATGTTCTACGTTTTACCTATACTTTTTCAAATTATCACATAATGTCCTATATATATGGTTTTAATAATGTCTGCGCAAGTAAAAACTATATTATTGTGATCAATATTTAAAGTATGTCATAGATATTTAAATTGAATTCTGTTTTTATTCCTATAAGTGTGGTTACAATTGTTGAGAAGCAGGTCTACTATTACCTGCATTTTTTCTAAATATCAAATAATGTCACAGATATATTATTTGAATAATTTCTGAACAAATAAAAAATATGGTCGAGAAAACCCACTCAGCGAGATGTAAAGCAACGAAGAAACGAAGCGGTAATTGTGTCCTACATGAAAGTTGTTCGAACGTTTCTTTTCTTTAAGGACTTTGTGGCAATGTTGTGACTACCACACAAAGACGCTCCTCCGACGTCGTGACGTGAAATGGCGTCCGGAACAATTGAATATCAGACCAAACAAGTCATATGACGTGACGTTGAAAAGTGAAGTAATACTTTTGTTGATGGGCAAACCGTTTTTTTTTCACTAGCATTATTGACTTTAAACGCAATGCGGATTAAAAGTCAATGTGACAGTATATCATATATATCAATGATCGCCTTATCAGAAAACGTCGTGTACCATCGAAGCGACATGAACATGGGCTCATATGGACGTTTTCCTGACGCCATGTTTTGCCATGGACATACGAACAATATTGTTTCAACGTCGCGATAAACTCGAACGAACATCAATTAGACGTTTCACAAGAACGCGAGAATAACGTGCGGACGTCAATGGCTACGTATTTGTAACGTCACGTCTAAAAGGCATGTTATAAGGACGACTTCCTATCCTCCAAAAGAACGCCTGAAACCTGTGCTTTATAAAAATGTATAAAAACACGTCTAGTTTTCTTAATTTCTACCCTTTTTAACATGGTTTGGTTTTGCTATGGATCGGAACCCAAAAAATGGTGTTCGTTCATTTAGGAACAAGGAATAAGATGAATCACAGACGTGTATGGGAGGAATCCAATGCAATTCAAGACAATGAATTAAAATGAACGGTATTTTTTACTTGGCCTTAGCTGTGACGCAATAAACATTATAAAACACACTCTCGATTCATTTGAAATTTCGCTACAGTTTGATGTGTCAATTCCAACAAAAACAAACGTGTGATTTTTTGTAAATATTTTGTATACTACTTTTTTTCAAAATTGCATACTTTCGTGTGACAATTTTATATTGAAATGGCTCTATTTAAATGAGTGATCGGTCGAGGTGCGTTTTGCGAGCGTAGATTGCGCCAAAGAAGCTAAGACTGTACAATGGACAAGAGGTTGAGCAACGTCGAAAGGACGTTCCCACTTTTTGTTGTCGCAGACGCAGATTCGACATTCGACATTCCTATGGGCCCAAATTATAACATTATTTGGACAGTCTTAATCTAAATATGATAGAAAACCTGAGACATTACGTTTAATATGGAAGGCTAATAGCCAGAATTTACATGCATGTCTAAAGTGCGTCGCCATGCATGCGTTTGGGTCTCCGTTTGCGTTTGCGTCTTCCTTTTGTATCCGTTTTGATTAAACCGAGTTCACGGTTTTGTTTTCAACCGTCTCCATGTGTCCGTTATAGCATCCGTTTGCGCTTGCGTTTGCGTTTTGTATAACGCCTTATTCAATGTATGCCCGATTCAGATAACACATATGGTGCATTTTTCTTTGAAATCCAGTTTTTTTAAAACTTTCTTACTTATGATGTTGTTTTCGATCAGTGGAATTTTCGAGAACCGTTATGGATAAGGGTTCGTTGAGTTATTTTGATAAACGATAAATAAATTGTCATTTCTCATCACACAGCCTAGCAAAAAGTCAAGTCGTAGACAAAACTTAATATTTTGACCTTGGTTGCAACGAAATATTTGTCTACGAGTTGACTCTTTTGGTGTCTACGACTTGACTTTCGCGTGTCTACGAGTTAACTTTTTTTTTGTCTACGAGTACGCCATTTTGTCTGCGAGTCGGCGTGTCTACGAGTCGGTTTGTCTACGAGTTGACTCTTTACCTTATGTGTTCATCTATGTATCCAAACAATATCCATAGTCGGTCATATACAATTTGGTGAGGACAGTGGTCGGAGTAGACTGTGGTGGGTTGGGGGTCGGGGGTTACACTCTTATACCTTATCGCATCAAACAATACGATTCGGGATCTCAATATCCGAGTTTTGGCGTTAAAATACTATAATACTAAAACCAACATTTTGTAGAAGGGGAGGGGGTTGGGTAGGTTAGGGGTTGGGGGTAGGAAAGTGTATTTTTACTTCCTACTCTTATATTCTATCGCATCCATACCAAACGATTCGGAGCTCAACCACATGAGTCTCCATAGAGCAATCTGTCTCCCTTTTGCCTCGCGGGCTGTCAGCGTTCGGTTGTAACTAGGAGGCGTGCACTGGTTGTTAAATGCGCCTTTTGGTACGCCGAAAAAAAAAACACGATGGTCTACGAGATACAGAAATAGGGGTTTCGCTATTGATAGCTTTAGCTTTAATGTAGGCCAATTCATTATTGAAAACCAAAAATAGCGTTGAGTTTTTAAAAGCTTGACGCTTTTTTTTTTGGAGTTCACATACGGAATACATAGCAAACACGGTTTTTAGGATGAGAAGGATGGGAAAGCTTCCTGTGTGGCCAAGCCCTATACTCTATAATTATATTCATGATGGATTTGTCTTTGTTCAAACTTTGATATTTCACACACATAAAATCTAACATCTGATGTCAAGCAGCTACAGTTTTTAGCAGAAAAAAACCTAAAGAAACAGTAAGGACCTGGCCACAGAGGACATTCTTTAGGGCTAGCTTTCTCTATCATTCCCTGGATTCCAATGCATCGATAAACATTATTATAAAAACCCAGACATGCGACATGCTTTCAAAAACGCAACGAACGTTTAAGTGAGTTTTCATTAAGGAATACATTTGGAGACCGTGATTGTTTGCGGGAAGAGCTCAAAAAGCGACCAATGTGGCCAGGTCCTTAATGGAAAAATAAGACATTCACTCGTTGTAGTTGAATAATTAATGATTCCTCCGTTTGACGCCCATCAAAAGAAGTAGAATTTAAATGGAGCCAATAAAGGCGGTAAAATCATGGAAAGCCTTTCAATTTTCCTAGACATTGACATCTCATTTGGGAGCAACTACCTGTCACACTTTGTTTATTAATTTTATTTTTTTTTTATGTTTTGATTTTCTAAAACTTTTAGCCAATTTTATTCACATTCATAACGCAAAAGTTGGGCAACCCGTTGTGTTGCAGTGATTCCTACAAAATGCGATGTGTTTGCGTTTTCATATTAAGAGGAAATGCATCAATGGTAAACAGAACGTTATTAACAGCCGAAGTGGTGTAGACCCAAATAGGGACCGAATCGAGAAATACTGTTTCACGAAGGTCGAATGGTCTTGACAAAAGGCCGAAGTAGGCTACATGAATATTTGTAAGGACCGCATTATCAAAAGAGGGGGTGAGGTGAGTGGTAAGGTATGGTGGTAGGGACCGATGTGTATATGCCTCGCAATTTGGACCACAATGTCCAAGAAAATGACGTATAAGTAGCATAAACCAAACTGATTTTATGTTTCAAACGTCGTGGACGTAGCCAATTTCTGTTTGGTTCTATTGATGTGACATGATTTACAATTGAAGGGCTTAGTGCACAAACCTGTTTAGTGCAAATTTGTAGTTTTGAGAAAATTAACTTTAAAGTTTCAAAACGAAATTGTGAGTTGACGGGACTATCTGTTTATCAAATTACATCAAATTTTAACTGTGTATTGTGATTAGGATTTAACACAACTATAAATATTAATTATACCAATTATTTAGAATATTTACGAAATAATGGATCATTTCCATTTTGAAAGCCCTCTAAATGCAAAAAACATGTTGTATATTTTTCAAAGACAAAGTGAACGAACATGTCTAATCAAAAGACATGTTCAATTGAATTCTTGTATGTAAATGTGAATATGTTTTTTTAACTTGACTTGTTTTGACTCTTTCAAATACACATGTTTAATGCATTAAACATGTTTAAATCTATTTTTTGTAGAGTTTTATCATTACAGGTTTTATCATAATAGTGAAACTAAAGCCATGCTATTTTTTCAGAACAGATTTATTTTCTATACAACTCGAACTTAATCTATAAATTTGTATTACCTAACATAAGCTATTTTTAACAATTATGAAAGATTACAAAACGTATGTATATTATAATTAAAAAAAAATGAAAAGGCATTTTAAAAACTAATCAGTTATATTGATTAATACTAAAAACAATTAAGCTTGAATTTAAACATATTTATTAATATTTTATAAGATAATCATTTTACAAATCAATTTAATTCTAAAAGAACAATCTTTGATTTCCACTGAACATTATTAGAGAATCCTTCTATAAAGTGACGCAACAAATAATATCGCCCACACGTCAATGGGCGGGGTCAGCCAAACACATCTCTCTTAAAGGCGGAGCGGGGACAAATCACGTTATGACGTCACAATTGCTGATGCTTTTTTATTATTCACAATCAAACTCTTCTAAGAAAATGCATCTGAATTTAACGTTTCTACTCAACTTTTAAACTATAACAACCTTATGGTTTTAACAACACGTACGCAAATCTCGATATTTGTATGATCGTTAAAAACATGACTGGAACAGCTACATTGAATATACACAGAATGTCTTACAGTTTACTGTAACAACCACTCCGAACTTTAAGAACCATTTTATTCATAAGACAATGTATCATAGAATTCTCTGTGCACTTGCGGAATGAATTTTAGTTGTTTTTGAATATCGTCGTACTTCGCTTTTTTGATTGCGCATGATGGCTCAAGTCTCGTCAATTCGACGTCGTCCGCTGGATCAAAACCTTTTCGCTTGATATCAACTTTTTTCCAGGGCTCATCTTCTTTGAATGAGGTTTTGTATTCATATTCACCGAGTCTTCTCACTTTTATCCAACGCACTTTGTCGCGAAACTCAATTTTGTCACCATCAGTATTTTTTTGGCGATTGATCAAGTTCAGTAAGACTGGCAACTCTTTGATATTCAACAGTTTATCGCCCATAGCCGTCACGTTCGGGAATTTCGTAGCAATTCCATATATTCGTCAGCGCTGTATATATTTTCTCGTTTGCGGAACTTTTTCTCGACCAATGCAAAGTCCCGATCAGACTGCATGTACGAATGACCGGAAATCGGAAACTTCTGATCGATCTCCGACAAAATGTTTTTGAAAATGAGATATTGCCAAAGACATATCATGAAAAAGTTTTTATTTTGACCAGCACAACAGTCAGACCAGGCAACTAAATGCCCTTTGATATTTGAAGCCTCGATAAAGGCAAGAATACAGCTTCCCACCTCATTCGGGCCCCTAGATGCCTGATTTTCAGTCCAACAGTTAAAATATACCTCATCTCTATTGCCAGCTGTGAGGTGTACACCCATATTATAGAACCAAACTTGTCTCAAATAAAATGCTACACTTGTCGTTAATTTTGGTAGGGGCAATGTCTTTTGCAAATCGAATGTTATGAAGTTCATATCCAGATTTGCTAGCGATTTATCTCTATCTCGTCCCATCTCTTGATATGCTTCCTTTGCGTTTTCTCTGTGGTCCGACAAATTTGTATTTTCCGGATTATCACAAACCGAACATGTATCACTTTTTGGCGTCCCGAAGCCGTAATTATATTCGGTAGTAAAAATGTGACGATACATGCCGGATGAAACTGGATTCTTGTTTCCAGCCTCGCACCATATTTTATAGAGTTCATACATTTTCATGATACTGAGATCGGGTGAAAGATATTGTCTATTTGGATTTTGTGAACGCGAATAGTGAGACCTTTCCACTGGAAACTGATTTATATGCTCCCGAACGTCTTCTTTCATGCACTCAGGAACAGTATTTTTTCTGACGCATTTTCTTTTTTGGGGCGAGCGGGGAGCTGAATACCCTTCCTTTATTTGGTCTTTAATGAAATCGATTTTTCCTCTCTTTATTTGATGAATGTTACAAAACGCGATTTTGCACACATGTATTTCTTCGGAATCACCAAAAACGGTGTAGCGAATCGTTACCTTTCGTTGGAACTTAGCATTTTCTTTCCTGAGTTTTGGTTCCTGAGGTGCCATATGAGCAAAAAGATAGCTGTTTTTTGCATCGTGACTTAATTTGTAATAAGACTCAAATATGTTCTTTCTACAGTCATCATTGATACGCTCGCTACATTTTAACCTGCAGGCAGGTCCACATAGATCTACGCTTAGAGCAGGAGTTTTTGAAGCATGCTTCTTTCCGGAAACACTGACATATTCTTCACCTCTTTCACGGGCAAATTTACGTTGGTTTCTTTTCCAGTTTTCGAGCATGCGTTTCCGTTTCCGAGCTTTACGTTTAGATTGTTTATTTTTATCACCGTTTGAAATCTCATTTAGTTCTATAATCTCGTCACAATCACTGTCTATAAGACCCGGTAAATCAGGAAAAGCGAGTGGGTTTAGATCGGTATCATTTAATTCTGAGACCGTGGCTAGAGAGTCTGTGGGTTTGTCAGAGTTTGTAACCAATGGCAACCTTTCATTTTCCGTAAGGGTTTCACCGGTGTCATTTTGAATTTCGCGCCCAGGAATATTTGATTTTCCTTTATCGGCAGAATTCGTAAGTATTTCGGTTGCTCCATCGACAATTTGATTTCCTGTATCTGAGTTTATTTCTTTCGTTGAAGACACATTCTCAAGTCCATCATTCGCGTATATCGGTTCATCGTGTGAGCTATCATCGGAGGGAAC
Source organism: Hydroides elegans (assembly GCA_001703475.1). Lineage (NCBI taxonomy): Eukaryota > Metazoa > Annelida > Polychaeta > Sabellida > Serpulidae > Hydroides > Hydroides elegans. Next base: position 12,313 of record LQRL01042173.1, read on the forward strand.
TTGGGTGTTTTCACATTCCTTTGACTCTGTCCCCATATATGGATCGGGCACCTCAGGATTCGACGTCTCCGGACCGGATGTTTCACTAAATTGAAGAACAGAGTCTTTATTTAGGTCCGGTATACCCAACATTCTCAAAAAGCCATTCTCAATCACTGGCTGGTTTACATAATCAGAAAATGACTCCCAATGTGTATCTATTGGATTGTTCTGAGCATTTGGTGTATCAAACCTGACGTCACATTTAGGTGCATTGAACGTCGAACAGGGTACAGGTTCCAAAGAAGACAGTATATTGCCATCCATTGGGTTGAAATAAGGCGTCGAATTAAGTTCAAAAACGTCGAATGTAGGTTGTTGAATTTCCAATGGAGTTTCTTTATCATAACCAACACGAGGCATGTGATGATCTTCGACTGTTGAACAGTTCTCAATGGTAGACGCTGGTGGATCCATAGAGTTTGAGGTGTCATTCTCACAAATTTCACGCGTTTCTGAGACAGTGGTGTAATGTTCGAAACCGGGTGTTGCTATATACGCATACAATAGACTGAAATTAGCGTTTATGTTGATATTTGATGGTTGTACTATGCCGGTTCTATCTGGTTCAATCTTTACGAAAGGGCACTGTGCTCTGCTTGTATAAAGAATAATTTCAGTCTGTAGCAGATTTGCCATAGAGTATGGCAAAACATCTGCTATGTTACATGTCCATTCACCAGGATCTTTTAGAATGTCAATTTCTTCTCTGTAGACCCTACTAATATCTGCACAATGTTCAGTAGTAAGGAATGACGAATACATAAACTCATGTTTAATAAGATGGTCACATAGGGCTTCGCGAATATCGGATGCAGAGCAGTCAAAAATACCATGGTCTTTTAACTGATCAACGGTGGCAGTAAAAAAACAATTGCCATCTGATTTGATATAGTTCATAACCAAATTTTGTTCAGAAAGTACATTTGTTAGTCGGGTTACGTGCTCCCGTTGCAACATTTCTAGTTTGACGTGTTCTTTAGCGCTCTCAGCAAGTGCTTGGGTGACGTCTTGCTGCTTCCGCCTTTTTGCTTCCTCTTGACGGCCGCCGCCTTCGCTGATGCGCATAGCCTCTCGGAGTTGGCTCTGTTCACTTTGTAGTATGAACTGCAAAATATATGAAAAAATCCCAATCAACACACAAATCAACAATTAATTGAATGGCGAATAACTTTATTTTCTCTGCTTAAAAAATAATAATTTTTAAAAAATATTATATTTTAACATCAGCTTAAATATTTTAAAGCTTTGGATAATATTTTTCAGCCCTTTGTTTAAATCTAAAAGTTTATACCTGCTGTCTTTTTCTTCCACTTCGACTAAAAGTCCAACATCGTTCAGCAACCATGGTATCTCGAACAAAGATTTAGTTCCCTAAATAAAAAAAAGAAATCCTAAGTGAATGCTTGTTATATTCCAATCATGGAGACGTCGGCAAACGCCAAGTAAAATTCTAATTTGGGGTCACCTGAACGTTAAACGGACGTATTTTGTTTCGTCATATACATATACGTCATAGAAATATTATTGTTACATCATACCGCGATCGGACTAAAACTACCTTATCCGACGTTGAGACGCATAAGGACGTCCCGAAAACATCCGAATGGGCCCAAATGGTTACGTCCTTTCGACATCAAACTCAAATGCAAAATTAATCTAAACAATGTTTTATGACTATATATGCTAAAAATAAGGTTTTAAAATTATACAATCACGTATGACCATTTAACATCTTGAAAAAAAGCATAATAATAGATTGCATTGAAAATTGAATCCTTCCAGTCAAGATAAGAATGTTCATCACAATTACCAAAACATGTATTGAACTATAACCGACGTCTAAACTTTGCGACAATTTGTTTATAGGGTATACGTCAATTATATCATACAGAAATATCAGAAAAATAAAACGCGTTCAATAAAAACATGCTTTGTCTAACTCTTTTACATCCAATTTAACGTTTATAATATTCTGCCTTGTTAAAATGACGTGACGTCATTTGATGTTACAATAATTATACTCAATTATCGCCCACACTTTTTCGTTTCATCGCAAAGTAAGCATGACAGTCAGTTGCAAATGTGCACAAATTGTTCTATGGAAATTGAAAATGGCTTACCTCTGTTCAGTTTATCCAAAATAGGAATAACAATATCAAAATCCTTTCGTTTAAAATCGAGAAATTTTATTTGTGCGACCACGTTGGCATACGTCATTACGTCATACGTATGAAAAGCTCAGGAATTCCAAGTACAAAAAAAACATAATCCCACTCGGCAAGGGTCGTCCATAGTACGTCGCATTCGGACGCGACGTTGGGAGGACGATCTACTTTGGGCTCATATGAAAGTTTTCTGGAGGTCCTTTTACGCCCCGGCGTCCATAGAACGTAATTCATACGTCCGATTCGGACGCGACGTCGATGCAACGTCTTTTCTACGTCCGCGACGAAAAAGGACGCCCGGAAAACTTTCACACGGGCCCAAAGTAAGGCGTCCGCTCAACGTCCGTGGACGTCTTGCCGAGTGGGATGAAATTGATTATATAAAGAGCACCTAACGAGGCGTCCATTTTAAAATGTATTCCTTTAAAACAAGACAAATAAACCGTCTTTAAGAGCAGTTATATCGTGATTTCTTTTTTAAGAAATACTGCATTTTAATTTTTTTCAGAAAAATGCCTGACATGCTTAACAAAAAAATATGTATGAAACATGGACGCACATGCAACTATTACGATTTCGATTATCAAGAACGATGTTTTCTCATCATTCTAGCTAGCTATTTGTGCGGACTGATCTCATCTAAATACTGATAAGTTATAACTTTTGTGTTTTTTTTTAAATGTTTGGTTTCATGCTTATTTTAAAATATATATATTGGTCGCGGGGTGCCTTTCTTATATGCACTTTTGATGCATTGACCTTGAATTACATTTCATATCAAATCTGTTTTTCGAAATAAACATGCTTCGAACGCAGTCGTCAGGATAGTGCACAAATCTGTTTTTTGTGAAAGACAGGTTTTGCGAAAAATATTTCGATGAACAAAATCGTTTTTTGCAAAAGACATGTTTATGTATTTTTCTATTGAAAAAAAGGCTGAATAAACAGATTTGTGCACTGGGAATCATAAGGTTTTACTAAGTTTTTAGTAGTTTAGCTTATATATCTTGGTAGAGTATGGTATGGGGATCATTTTGGTACCATTTTTAGAAAAACATGTTTTTTTAACTAAACAGGTTTGTGCACTAAGCCCTTCAATTATGAAAGAGTACTAAGTATATTCCTAACATAAGATATGTGATGAAATACGGATATATTAACCATCCGGTGGCAACTTAACGTATGACCAGGACCAGATCGTGAAAGTATCAAAGAACTAAATCAACCGGGGTCATTATTTAGAGCTAGCCACTAGGGAAATATCCGCGCCATTCTCATCTAACGAACGCAATTAATGTGTTTATTCTAAATGTATAGAAGGTGTAAAGGGGCCCGATGATTATAATCCAGTATGTCTAGGAAAATATCTCATTTCGCTATACAAATATCGTCCAAACAGCTCTTCTTTTATACAATGCAAACATATTTCTTTTCTTTCCTTGCTTCCATATCTTTCTTCTATACAAGCGGTGTTTATACCTGATATATAAAAAATCACGCCGACATTTTAGCTGATTTCCTTGTGAATCGGTATAAAAAAAGATTCCATAGTAATTTACTTCATAGGTTTCTGCTTCATTATTTCGATAAACACATAGAACTACAAAAAGCACCGGAAAGGTTTCTTTTTGTATTGCTTTTTGCTGCGCTATTTTTTTATCAATATTTGGGGCAGAAAAACAAGAGTAAATATCAAACGATATTGGAGCTATATCGTTCCGTGAAGTATCTTTATGCTCAGTCAACAAAAAGTTTCTTCTTTCCATGTATCAAAAGCATATTAACATTTTTCACGATGAAAACAGTGTAAAAAGAAGAGCACTTCACGAGCTGTTTCCCAAAAAAGGTGTTCCCCACCAAATTCCAGCTGGCTTGGAAATTTCGACGAAATTCATTCTAGCTTGGAGATTTTAGCAGATTGGGGAACACCTTTTTTGAGCATTTCGTCATTTTCGTTATGAATATTGATAATAGTTATCTCGAAATAGATCAAAACTGTATGCAATTGTATAATAAACTGTTATTTACAAAACATGATGGATAATTTACTTATATTCAACATTTGAATTTTTCGAAAAAGGTGTTCCTTTTCTGTTCCAAGCTGGCTAGAAAAGGAAAACAGCTCAGCTGGCTTGGAAAAAAGGAACACCTTTTTGCAAAATTTTAATGTTCAAAAACCATTATTTTGTTGTTGTTCATACTTATAATGTTGTTTAAAGGCGATTTAGCAACTTTTTGAAAAAATGTGTCGTGGGGTGCCCTTCTAAAAACAAGTGCAAATGTTTCAAAATGTCCTGGATTTTATGGACTTTAAACCGGCGACTATTTTCTTAGTATATAGCCAGATATCATTACTTACGCAAATGTTTAGAATCGGTTGCCTTTCAAAATAGACTTATTAGTCGGTTACCAGCATAGACATGGCAGTAATTAGAGTCTATAAATAATTCCGGCGGTTTTCATCTTGAGCAAAGATCACCGGAAAGGAATATCTGGGTTGGAAAAATAGCGCAATGAAAAATATCAACTTGGGGGGGGGGGAAGGTAACAGAACCACATGAACTTGTTTTCGATATGGAACAAAATGGCTAGCTATCATACCGAATCGTAAACAAATCTTATTGGCACAGTTTTGTTTGTCTTTTTTTTCGAAAATATTTCCTTAATGAATGATATAGCGAAATGGTACTGGTAGTCAAACTTAAATTATCGTTCGAATGATTTTGCGGTTACGATAAGCAACAAAAACGCAATTTTTTCATAACCTGTTTTTCATAACAGGATGAACAACTATTTGAGTATCCATACATGTTTTATAACGTTGGTACCCTTCACGAAAATATATTCCCAATAACGGGTAGCTTATGGGTATAGATAAGTGCAAATATTTCGGCTTGGCCTATATGATCTCATAATTTGAGTAGGTCGGTTGGTGATACGAACTGCTAAGCCCCATGGTTATGATAGCCACATCCGTTATTATTCCAATATTTTAAAAACGTTAGTGTTATCCAGGCGCGGATCCAGAAAATATTGTACCTGGGGCGCAACAGTATAAAATATCAGGATGAACCGAGGGGCGCATTTTTTTTTTGTCTTGCATATAAGGGCGAACAGGGGGAGTGCGCCGGGTGCGCCCCCCTCTAAATCCGCGCCTGTTATCGTATTTACTCTAAAATAATAGAATCATAATAAGTCAAGTCGTCCATCAAATTGGTAGAATTCCAATTGAATACCTTCCATTATTTGGCAAACACAGACAATGTCTTGTTCAGGCACTGAAAGTTCCTTCCTGTAATCCAATCGACATGTTGACATGGTAATACATCCTAAACGACAGACCAATCACGAATCAGACCGGAAACACATGTTTCGATAAAGTATCTTATCATTGCCCTAAAGAAAACACAAAAACGAATATGACGGTTCAAAAATATAAATGTTTGATAGAGCCTGTGTGATTTTCTAGCTATTGTTTTCCCTAATAGGAATATCCCGTTTTTCAAGCACTCTGTCCTGGGGAAACCTAAGGTTTCAGTCACTATGTGTTCCCGAAGAACGTCATATGCATTTTTTTCTGTTTAAACTAAATTGTAATCGGCAAATTTATACTTCCGGGAAAGGATGACCCCAGTATATTTCCGTAAATCAGTGTCAGCTAGAGTGCAAGCAAAATCTTCAGGAACAACCCCGGTTCGGATTCGAACCCGGAACCCTTAAAAAAACCTCTATCCCACTAGCCTACGGTTTTCTTGCAAAGGCAGATTTTACAGCATGGATTATGACGATGCGCACCAAATATTGCCAATAAAAAAAATCGCAGAACAAATGCCAGGAGCGATTGGTACACTGCAATTAGTATATTTTAATCTGATTCCATCATTGCGTATCATATTTCCTAATTGAGATCTAAATATAGAGATCTCAACAAAAGGCAATTGGTTGGCGAAAATGTTAAAGAGGTTATATAGTGTTTCCAATAATAATGTTTTGTATTTCTTTTTTTTTTTTTTTTGAAAAAAAGACATCATGGGAGTAAAATCAATTATGAGGGGTCTTCTAATGAAATTGAATCAAATAAAGTTTGATAATGTGTTATCATGCATGGAAATGAATAACAATTTACAAAATAATGAATTAAACAGTAAAAGGATTGGGAATTGTCTTGTAACGTTGATATGAGTATTTCGTAGCTTTGCCATAACTTGCCCTATTTTGGTTCCGATAAAACACATTTTCATTCCAAATGATTCTCTTTTTGTCCCTAAGGTTATACTTCAAAGCCTATGAAACTATGCATTAAAAAGACAATTATGATAGGGTGGGAGATAGGAGGGACATACTTGAAGTTGTTTTCCCATATTTCCTGATTCCTGGCTTGAGATTTTATGTCGGTGAAATTGGTACAAAGCAATTAAATAGGGGTTTTAATGACGTTTTAATAGATGCTTGGTTTTGAAGAAGAAAAATCTAATTGTATATATTTTGAGCCCTATTTATATTGAACAAACGAGAATTCCTTATTTGTTTAAATATGTTGTATGTTTAACGCTTTTGTTACTTTTCCTTTTCAAAATGATTTTTGAAAAATGCTGCAATACGTTTCTGATATGCATAACCATGATTTACAGTATACGTATATTTGCCATACCATTATAATTCTCGACGTCTAGTCATTGTTATAAACACCCAAACCACTTACGTTTTCGTGACGTTTTCTGACGTTACAAAAAAACTCATTTTTTCACGTTAACGTTTATTAAAAGCGATACATCGCTATTAAACGCACACCTCGCACTATAACGAGACACCAATGTCCCCTCTTTCCACTACTATCATTAAATTACACACGAGAAAGACGACAAAAATATAAATGGAACGGCGCTCCCATTTTTTGTACTAAAATGCCTATCTTGGGAATTCAGAAATTGATGTTCATTGCGCAACAGAAACGCCGTAATAATGACAATCATCCTGACGTTTTTTACGTTAAAGTATACGTAATTTCAATGTTAAATATTTTTAATGCGATTCATAACTATTCAAAAGGACACCAATGTCCCAACTCTCCACTAGATTTCTAATATCATTAAATTACACACGAGGAAGAAAGACGGCAAAAAATAAATCGAACAACGCTTTCATTTTTTTTCAACAAAATGTCTATCATGGGAATTCAGAAATTAATGTTCATTGCGCAACTGAAACGCCGTAATAATGACAATCATCTCGGTGCTAGCTGCTTAAGGGCACTCGCGGAGGTAGACGCGTCTTAATCGGTTTCCATCAAAATATTCGGCGGACAGGGCGGGCTGCGAAACACCTTTGATTGCAAGTTCGTCATAAAGGCATATACCATGTTTTATTTACATGTATGTACTCTTAATGCTTGTTCCCATTGTTGTATGTCGTTTTTTTTAAATTCAATATGTGATGTTTAAGTTTGTATTTGGTATGGCCCGATACAAACATTCATGCCATTATGACATAAATCATATGCATTCCTTGAGTGACGTTGACGGCTTTTGAAACATACCCACTAGCAAGGGGCATCCGTACCGTACGTACCACCGTTCGTTTCCGGATATCCCTTTACGCCCCAACGTCGGACGATTGTCCTTTCTTACGTCCGACTTCGTTGCGACGTTGTAGCTATATTTGAACCATAAGCGAATGTTCTTTCGGCGTTGCTCGACATTATGCCGAGTTGATTGTCCACATAATCTGCTCCCTGGTTTTACACCACACCTCTTTTCCTCAATCAATCCATCTCTTGAAACCCATGCAGTTGACGTCTTATGATGTATGGCATGAGCTCATTCCTGTTTTAATTTGGGATTCACAAATTGACAGAGTGATGCCTTGCTACTAAAGCCAATATTTACATCACGTCAAAATTATGCAAATCCTCTATGCTAATCGGGATGGGGGATTTCGGTGGGGGTCGATGATAGGGTGTGAAAAGGAATAAGGGATTTACAAACAACAGGGTATTTTTCTCATGTGATTCTGCTTTAAAAAAGTATGAAAGCGCATTGTCCAATTTCCAAATATGTATCAAAGTGGTACCGCTAAAGCCAATCGAGGATCCAGAAAAATAATGATCGGGCTGGACAATGGTATGAAACATAATAGTCGAACAAACAGTTCTAAGTTTTCAAATGCACCTTTATATCGAGATCAGAAACATATTATATACTCAGGAGGCTTTTCTCTCCCTCTATTGCAAAAAGTGAAAGTATGTCCCGTAACATTCTGTAGCGTTCTGAAACAATAAAACGTCACCAAAAAAAACTTGAATCACCAGTGACCATTTTATTTGACGATAAATCGGGAAAACATGTTGAGTTATTGTCGCATTTTTCTCACAAGCATTGTCTCTCTGGTGATCGAATACAACATCTTTATTTTTTATTTTTGCTACTACAAATTGTCTCCCCTGTAAGACGTTATCATGGAAAAACATCACAAAATCGTTGATTCGACGTTCTATAAAAGTTTATTTGACTTGGTGTGCATTTAAATGCATTAATATAATCCTTCGTGGGTCACAACTAAAATTAACAGAAATGTAAATTGTAAAAATGTATCTGATGTCCGATAATTCATGACATTTGCATGTTTAGGAAAGTAAAATGAAATGTGACGTTCTACTTCTGAGTAGGGCACAACCTTTTGCGTACTGAGTGAGCAAGCCCTTACACCATGATTACGCGAATAAATTCTCGAGGGTTTTCACTAAGGGGAATATAAAGAAATTGATGTGTCTCTCTAAATTCAGGGCGAATGGCCTTTTTCGGGTCCTAATACGAGACATTTGAGGCACCAGTTTTTGCAGAATAAATCTGTCCCTTTCTTTAATCCTGGTAGAAACCGATACATTGAATAATCCGTAATTACCTATGTACATTGTATTTGTATCTAAAATAGGATTCTGGATTGAGACACAAAAGATGATGCGGACAGGCCCTTACGAGTGGGGCAGAAATTATAGAAGATATAGTAAATCCAATATCGTTGCATTTATTATATTCCTTTGAATTTCGCAGGAAATATCATGCGAGTGGCTGACCGCACCACACAGATTGTAATATTATTTCATAACTCCAAATTTTGGTAAATCGTTTGATATGCTCATTTATACAGATTATGTTTCTCTTTGATATAGTTTGTAATGATTTCGAGGTATCTTAAAAACGTGGTTGATGCTAGCGTTCTCTCAATAATCTGGAACGGGGTAATGCACATTTGTCTCTGAGATGTTGTATGATATGATTTGGTTAGTGAACGGTTTATGCAACTATAAAATCATTTATGAGTGGTTATCTTATGAAAACGATTAATATTCTTAGTCCCATCCACTTATCCCAAAAGACGAGTAGGTGGAAATAAATCATAAATTAATGACGTCTCTTTGAACTTTCCTTAATACAGTGGCAGCCTTTTCGTGATTTCTTAGATGTTGTTAGGATTCTTCGTTGATGCCTTAGGGTTAATTACTCCGATGTCCACCTACAAGCACTAATTATTTCAATACAACCAGACACACCACATCAACTTGAAATCGTCATTTATCGGGTTACATCTATTTGTCGGGTCTTTCAATTTCATTGCGAAATTTCATTTTGGATAAGCGACACTATGTCCATAGCGTCATTTACTTACAAACCATCAAAGTTGGATTGATGTTTGAAAATGTGATGTCATTCAGATGTTAAAGATGTGGCAGTTCCCCCTCGGCAAGGGTCGTCCATACTACGTCTTTTTCAGACGTGACGTCGAGAGGACGACCTTATTTGGGCCCATATGTAAGTTTTCCGGACGTCCTTTCACGTCCCGACGTCCGTAGAACGTTATTCGTACGTCTGATTCGGACGCGACGTCGATGCAACGTTTTCTCTACGTCCGCGACAAATAAGGACGTCCGAAAAACTTACGTACGGGCCCAAATTAGGTCGTCCTCTCGACGTCCGTGGATGTCTTGCCGAGTGGGTTAGCGCAATAATCCTCTTAACAAGTCTTCGAAAGTGAAACAGTTAGGATGCTCCTATAATTGGTTTCACGCTACTGATTTTGCAATAAAATACATTTGTCTCAACCATATTGTTAGTCGAACAAGGTACTAAACGATGTTAACTATGTCTCATGAAATCAACCTTTGACCTTACACTTGCACATACCATAGACAGTTTGGCAAGCCTCTGGCATTACACTACATGAAAGCCATAATGAGCTCAACTGTACATTGGTTGCACTTTGATCATCTGATTTTTATATGAAATTATAGGTTTTGCAATTTTATGATAATACGTATATGCATATATGTCATTATTCTTTTGCATTAAAAAATCAGCATAAAGGACAATCCATGTGCTTAACTGCTTTAGAGGGACCGGCCACATTGGATGCTTTTTCGAGCGTATAGCCAAGATCCCCACCACCAAAACGAAACCTTTCAGCCAATATATTATTTCTGGGAAGCTCTAAAAGCTCGTTGACTGTTATTTTACGAAATATATGTATATGCATATGGCTTTAGAACAAGCCACGATAAAAAAATGTTTTATATGTTTTCATAATCGCACAAACATTATTTAATATAGAAAATATAGAGCAAAAAACTATTTTTCAACCTACATTAATTCTGTTGTTTACTCTTCTGCTATTAATGTTGTTCTTCCTGATATCACAGCAGTTGTCAACATTTGTGATGGAATTGCGTTAACCGTGTGTCTATAGACAAATCTGCCCTTGCTGAAGAACACCTCACGAGCTGCTCCTTGCAAAAGGTGTTTACCACCAAATCCCAGCTGGTTTGGAAAATTCGAGGAAATACTTTCTAGCTAGTACATTTTAGAAGTTTGAGGAACACCTTCTTGATAATTTCATTATTTTGCAAAAAATATATATAATAATTATTTTGCTAAAATTATTGACATTGCTTGCGATTGTCTTTGTAACCTGTTATTTGTTATCTATGATAGATAATTTAGTCGTTTTCAACATTTAATTTTTTACCATATGTGTACCATTTTGCTCCAAGTTGGCTAGAGAATGAGAAACAGCTGAACTGGCTCAGAAAACCCTTTTTGCACACTTTTAATGTTTAAAAACGTTTGTTGTTGTTGTTGTTGTTGTTCGCGATTGAAATGCTGTTTAAAGGTAATTTTACAACTTTTTGAAAAAGGGTCGTTGGTTGCCCTTCAAATCTTCTCTTGCCCAAATACTTGAGCATATTCGAAGGTTTTTGTCTGGTATTTGATATGACACTTAGTGGGGTTCCCACCCCCTTCCGGAAACATTGATAGGGGGTCTTGTCGAAACGGATTAATGTGAGTTTTATCATATATTTTTTTCTGTAAACGTGTTGTATTTGCAAGTTTTCGGAGTACATAGAAAGCCTATAGGGCTAACTTTTGTCGAATATTGAATTGTCGTGAAGTTTATATTTAGCAATATGCGTACTGGTCGATTTAGACATTTCAATCAAAATTTGATTGTTTAGGATGAATTCATAGGTTTTCAATTCACATGTCCAACTAGCTCGATGGTTTAACATGCTTTCAACGAAATTGGGCCAACTTTTTTTTTCAGAGGGTAGAATAACTTAAAACCGGTTTTATTTCATGTTAAATAAGAATAAATTCCATAAAAGCAATCATCGGATAGTATCACACATCATATTTACAGGAATATAGGAAAATATTTGCAAAGTATCGCCTTTCGGTATTCAAACTTCATCTGTGAATATCAAATAAAGATAACTGGGACAAGCAAATAGTAAATTATTGAGATTTGCATGTGCAAGTTTATTTCTTGCGCAATCTGTAAATCTAATTGTTTTCCGTGAGATAAACTTCATGTCATCTTAATAAAAGACAACAAATTTTTGATACTCCATCACTTTAATTTAGTTAAACTATTACATTCATTTGACACAGTTTTGCCTTTCCCAACTACTTATTCATACATCTACGTATTCGTAACTCTCTTTGCCATTTAGACCAACCAGTTAATGGCAGCCTCATAAATAAGCAGTAAACGAATTAATTCAAGCCACCAATGATTAGAATTAGAGTAGTGTTATGTTTTATAGTAGCAATCTCATTTACAATTATGTCCGTTTTATCATGAACTCGTAGAGTAGAGTAATAATGGGATTATGATGCTCTATAATGTGCCAGAGTAACGGCACGCGAAGTGTCGTAAAAAAGGGGGCAAATGCCATAAATGGGTGCGTTGAAAACATTGTAGAAGTGGTAGTTAGATTTGAGCTTTTTGTGATGGGTTTATGATCACGACATTTCCTACTTGAAGCTTCCGCTTTTTCAGATATTGTAGGACTTGTTTTCTCTAGATCACACCATCATTGAGCAAGGAATTATGCATTAATTATTGTTGAGGCAAATTCATAATCGAACTACTTAAGTTTTTGTAGCTTTACTATTGCTAATTTTGCTGGACAACTATGATAACTGTGGGATGTATGTTAATATAGAAGGGCACACCACGACCCATTTTCCAAAAAGTTTTGGAATCACCGTAATCACTTTACAATTGCGAATAACAACTAAATACTTATTTTTGAACATTAAAATTTTGCAAAAAGGTGTTCATTTTTTCCAAGCCAGCTGAGCTGTTCCCCCCTTTCTAGCCAGCTTGGAGCAAAAAAGGAACACCTTTTGTAATAATGAAACTGTTGAATATAGCTAAATCACCTATAATTACTAACAAATAACATGCTATAAGACGTTTGAAAGCAATAACGACCAATTTGCAATTAATTATTCTTATTATTTATCACAAAATAAAGAAATTATCAAAAAAAGCTGTTCCTCAAACTGCTAAAATCTCCAAGCTAGAACGAATTTCCTCAAAATCTCCAAGCCAGCTGGGATTTGCTGGGGAACACCTTTTGTGAGGAACAGCTCGTGGGGTACTCTTCAATATATCATGTTGACGGTCATTAGGTCTTATTAATCCATTCGGCATGCCTAGGGTCGTTCGTAAGACTTCTCTTAATGACGTGACGTCTAAAAAAATATTTAATTTTAGTCCGTATGAAAGTCTTCGATTTGCTGGGCCGCATAGAAGAGTGCGTTATTTTATCCCAACTCCGCCATAACTTTTTTTTTACAAAGACACAAACAACTCATTACTGTCTTTTAATCTTTTTTGCCCCATCCTTTTTTGCCTGTAAATGTGGTTAAGTGTGGCATTTACGAACGCCCGAGTCTTCCAGGGTAACCCTTTTGGAGACAGGTGCTTAACGTGAAAAGGGAGGAGTATGTACAAAATGGAGTTGAAGGTTTCTGTACATAAAAATAACAATTTATGCTTGCCGGTGACCGATTTTATGTTTAAACGAATGAAGAAAAATAGGATAAGTGGCTTGTATTTTATTATTATAAATGTATGTTAACCTTGTTG